>QJNU01000033.1:3202-240811 GCA_004154915.1 Monosporascus ibericus
CCCCAAGTGTGGCGTGTTTGATGACCATTGCCTCGTCGCTTATCTCACTTTATATCCCTATCCTTACGGAATGGGATGCATTGTATGAGATTCGTGAGTTACGAAGGGCGCCACAGGGGAGGCGCAAAGTGTACATGCTGTCCATAGGTGTTTATCGTATTTCTGAATTTTTAGCGAGGACCGTCGAAACTCTACGGGACCCCCAGAGCAGGGTAGCTGATTTATACTGATCGCATCTTAAAACCTATGGCAACAACGCTAATCCCGCATCCTCCATTCCCACCCTTTTCCACAGAACTCTGCCTTTCTCTTTCTATCGGGGTCCCAGCTTTTCTAATACCCTTGGACCCTGCTCCGCCCATTCCTGCTGCGTAATCCACATGCTCTCGTTCTGGGCCATGATGTTCGCCAGCACCGCGCCGCCCAGGAACACCATGTGCCGCCGGCGGGGCGGGTCCTCTATCCGAACCTTGAATTTGTCCAGCCGCGACGGATCCCCCTGGAGGACCCTTGTGAGCCACAGTTGCTTGAGCTCCTTCTCCAGTCTCGACGGCAGGCCCGGGTACATGCTGCTGCCGCCCGAGAGGACTATGGCCTTGTAGAGAGAGGAGCGCACGTCGACGTCGGCGGCCTGGATCGTCTGGAAGAGGAACTCGGCGATGCCCGGCTGCTCGCAGTCTACAAGGTGGGGCTGGAAGAGGCATTCGGGCGCCTCGAACCGTTCGCTGCCGACGCGGATCAGGCGACCGTCGGGGAGGGTGTAGCTTTCGACCAGCACCGTCGTGTCCTCACTAAGGCGCTTATCCAGTTCCAGGTCGTATGACACGTAGCAGAGCTTCTCCTTGATCTGTCTCACCGTCTCGAAATCGGCAGTTCTGTTCAGCGCGTATCCTCTTCGTAGTAGTAGGGCGATAAGGTTGCGGGTGACGTCCCGACCGGCGACGTCAAGTCTGCGGGTAAGGTGGTTGAGGACAACGGATTCGTAGACGGGGACAATGTGCGTGACGCCATCGCCGGAATCGACGACGACGCCGGAGCTAAGACCTATAGGGGGTAGAGACACCGTCAGTCGAGCACACCACAAGCCAGGGTAGGCAGCTCTACAGGCTAGAAACGGGACAGATAGGACAAGACGGGTGTCTAGACAGGCAATCATCTCGTGTCACGCAACATACCTTGCGCGTACAAGGCCAGCACGGCCTGGATAGCGACGTAGACACCGCCGAAGTTGTAGCGCTCGAACATGACCTCGCACATCTGCTCGCGGTTCTTGAGGGGGTTCATGGGGGGCTCGGTGAGCAGGATCTTGCGGCCGCGGGGGTCGATCTGCATCTTGTCAAAGAAGGTGTAGTCCCAGAGGTGCTGCATGTCGTCCCACTTCTTGACGATGCCGTTCTCCATGGGGTACGAGATCTGTAGCATGGTGCGGGCGGCGGCGGCCTCGTCACCGCACATGATGTCCTTGATGACGATGCCGTCGGTATCGGTGCCGCGCTCCTCGGATCGCAGTATCGGGCGCCCAACAATCGAGGGAAATTGGTGCTCCGGGAAGTTCTGGGCCGCGTAACCAACTTTCAGGAAGCCCGTGCCTCCATCGAGAACTATGCGTTGCGAATGAGCGTTAGCTAGCTATAACTAGCCCGGCGGTGAATAGTTGACCAGATCAGATCGGTATGGAGTGAAGTTACGCCATGTAGCTATGAGAGCTAAGGGGAAGAACTGACCGATGGGAGCCTCCGGATTCGCCATGATTCCCAACGTCGGCAGCAGGCAGGAGAGAGAGAGAGAGATTCCAGGCGGTGGTGGTTGGTGAGGATCCGACTGAGAGCCCCCTCCTGCTCGTAGAGGTCGCCTCGAGCTGTATATGCAACTCGCTCGGTACCCAAGGTTAGGTAGGTAGAATAACAAGGGCAGCTTGTGGTGGGGGTCGGTCTGGTGCGAGAGGGAGCTGCTGTATGGGGGATGGACCCGGGAAGTGGTTGAGGCAAGTCGTCACTCCTGTGGCTTGGAGGGTTGAGGCTGGTTGTTGGTGGTGATCTGTGGCTGGCTGGGTACAGTAGGATTTATTGGTACGTAGATATCCACCAGCCACATCACCTCGTCGGGGGGTGGGGGTTGTGAAGGTACCTCTGTATGTACCTAAGAAGCTCTCCTTGAACTGGGCTGACACCCTTTCCACCCTCCCACATCCGTCCCCGGTACAACCCCCAACCCATTCAAGCTAATAATAAGTCGACGATGCCCCGCCAGGCGGGACTAGAGGAGTGTGCAGTCTCCAGGCTGGAATGACGTCCTAATAAAGAGAGACCTCAAGTTTGTTTCTGTGGCAAATGCAAATTAGAGAGAGTTCTATCAGGAATGGAACGGGATATACGGCATGCGGTGCTGATCTACCCATATACACAAGCTAAAGGCGTTCTCATATAGTTAAGAGAGACCAGTGGCATAAACCCAAAGCATGCAACCCGCGTCTGCATCACCTTCATTAAAAGGCTATTTTTAAGCTCAGTGAGTGAGGATCCCACATATAATACCACCACCACCATCACATAACAACCACCACCAAGAACAATGTCATCCGAACGCATCCGGGGTAAGACGACCAGGATCCTGGTCCTAAACCCCAACTCCTCGCAATCCATGACGGACGGCATGCGAGCCGCCATCAACGACCCGGACCTCGGCCTGCCCTACTCGACCGAGATGCACGCCTATACGGCGCTCCCGACGGCCCCCGCGAGCATCAACGACGCCGCCGACATCGCCCGGAGCACCGAGGTCGTGCTGGCTGATTTGCAGTCCGAGGACCGGGATCCCGGCGAACGCCCCAGCGCCTACGACGGCATCCTCGTCGCCTGCTACAGCGTGCACCCGCTTGTCTGCGGGCTGCGGAACAGCAGGAGCGCCGTTACGGGCATCTTCGAGGCGAGCGTCCTGACGGCGCTCTCGCTGCTGCCGGCTCCCTGGTCGCTCCCGTCCTCTTCCTCTTCTCCCGGTAGCGACGAACAGCGGCAGCAATGGGGCATCGTGACGACGGGCAAGTTCTGGGAGGAGCACCTGACTGCTGGCGTACAGGCGTTCCTCGGCACCTCCTCCGACCCTAGGCAGGACCCGAGATCCCGCTTCGCAGGCGTCGAATCTACGGGTCTAAACGCCTCCGATTTCCACAACGGCGTTCCGCCCGAGGTGGTACGTGAGAAGCTAAAGGGAGCCACAAAACGGCTGTTGAAGGGAGGACGGACAACCGTCATCGTCATGGGGTGCGCGGGCATGACTGGGCTCGAGGAGATCATACGCAACGCCGCGGCCGAGGAGGTAGGGGAGCGCTTCGCGTACGACGAGCTGCACGTCGTAGACGGCGTGAGGGTGGGCGTCATGCAGCTTGAAATTATGATCAAACAACAGAGGTTACGTGGGCTGCGCGGATGAACGGCAGGAGAGGGAGAACGGGGGGAATAAAACAAGACACACGCTAATTCCGTGTTACTTCTTTGAAAGTGAACCACACATAAGTGACACGAAGACCATTCCATCTATCCAACCGGCAGCGTTTCTAGGCCTTCAATTTAATCGATGCGCCGCGTCCTTCCCCATACGTCATCAGCGTCCTTCTTCCCCTTCGACTCCGGCACCCGCCAGAGCACGAACAGTCCGCACAGGGCCGCCAACGCGGCGAATATAAAGTAGACCCAACCGGCGCCCCCGAGGCGCTCGTTCAGCGCCACGTTGATAATCGGGAAGAACTGCGCTACGAGGAAAGTAGCAATATAGCTAGCCCCCAGGCACCAGGACTGCGTGGCTCCGACGGCCTCCTGGCCAACCAGCTCCGAGGCGAGGATGAACGGCACCGGTCCCAGGCCGACGGCGAAGAACGCCACGAACAGCAAGACCATGACGGCTGAGAGGATCTTGGCGCCGAACATGATGGACAGAGCCAGACCGAGAGAGCTGGTGCCCTGTCCCACGATCGAGATGAGGAGACACGTCTTGCGACCGAGCTTGTCCGGTAACGGCGAGCATGCAAGCGTCGTGATCAGGTTAATAGCCGAGACGATAATGGTCAACAGCGAGGAGCTAATGGGGAGGAGATCCCGCAGCAACGAGACCGAGTACATGATGATGGAATTAATACCGCACAGCTGCTGTGAAACCATGGCTCCCACACAAGCAAAGATCGCCGGGCGGTAGAAGGGGGCACGGACGACTTCGAAGAAGCCGAGGTTTCGGTCGGTCTTCCCACCGCTCGGCTTGTTGCCCCCCCCCGCCCCCCTAGAACTCGACTCCCCTGGTGCAGCCTGCCGGGAATCACCAAGCAGCGCCTCCTGCTCCTCCTGCATCCCCAAGTCGGGTCCCCAGGAGGAAACCTCCTCGCTGATGTCGTAGTCCCTACCACGGATCCTCTGCAGAGTCCGCTTCGCCTGCGACACGCTCTTATACGCCGCCAACCACGACGGGCTTTCAGGTACGAATAGCGAACCGAACAGCTGGAGGCCAGCAATAATGACGCCCGCGCCCAGGATCCACCGCCAGGCCGAGTCGTAGCTGAGGAAATAGCCGAGCGTCTGTGTCAGCACGATGCCCACGCAGATGCTGACCTGGGTCATGGCACCGAACATGCCCCGCTCGGCCGGCGGCGCCACCTCGCTGATGTAGAGGGGTACGATGACGGTAGCGGCACCGGCACCTACGCCGGTGAGCACTCGCCCGATGGACATGGCGGCAATCGAGCCCGCGAGAGTCTCGATTATGGAACCGACCATGTAGAACATGCTCGTAAGGCGCATGGTGAAGAGTCGACCCCGCGCGGAAGCCAGCGGCCCCGAAGTGAGAGCGCCCAGCAACCCGCCGAGCGTGAACATACTAGACACGACGGCATATTGGGCGTCATTCATGGGGATACAGGCGGGAAGGGCGGATGAGGTAGTCGCTATGTCGGAATTCGAGGACGAAATGAGCGAGTTCAGGGAGGCGTAGAGACGAGAGGACACTGCCTTCTTCAGCCGGCAGGAGATGACATCTTGAGGAGCATTAAGCTCAGCCTGGGAGCGGCAGGTAGGATAGTCAGCACATCAGCTACCTCACAGGAGCAATCGAACGGTCGAATGTTGTCAGAATCCACGACTTGGCTTACCAGATGGAAGCCGAACTGTAACGGGCCCAAGGTAGAGACGAAGATCAACAGGATCAAGTAGGCAGACACATCGCCAGCTAACTGCTGCAACCCCGACGAAGGCATTCTCGATTTTTAGAGAGACATATACTATGGATTGAGATGAGAGCGTTAACTACTTGGTGGAAGAATGCGTCTTATTGATGGAGTCTTTGCGTAGTCGTAAAGTACTTGAACTGGAACTATGGATAACAGGCGAGACTTATAAACATTAAAGTTCGAGCGAACGAAGGGCGCGTTTCTGGAAATCCTGGAATCCTGGAATGGGTTTGACACGGCATGCAGCAGTCCCATACAAGTACGAAGTGTTCGTGGGTGTGTACAAAGGGCAGGAGTTTGTGTAAGTACTCACAGAATTAGGCTGAGTTACGTTATAAGGCCGTCACCCTCCGCTGTTACCACTAAGTGCTTAGTGGACTGATAAGCAGGAACAATCTAGCTATGTGCAACAACCTTAATTAGAGCAGAAGCTCAGGTCGGGAGTAGGTCATCGTTGGTGGCTGGGTAAATGCACCTATCGCATACATTTACAAACACGATACATTCGGAAATACCACATACCGCCGCTAGTGCATTTACAAGTTTTACCTACCTATTTATGTTGCCGTTAGATCAGGGTTCCAAGGATTAAAGCTATTTGAAAGAGACTCTAAACCCTACTCAGGTTGCCATATATATATATATATATAGTATAGCAAACCTGATTCATATAGTGGTATGAATCATCGGTGCTAGTACACGAGGAATCTTTCCACTTGTTGCTATTTAATCCCGTCCATTGGTTATCCCCTCTGCTCAACGGCTCCCGTCACGTGGAGCCAGCCCAGAAAGTCTGGTAGCCAAGTTCGCCTCTGAAGAAAGCTTCCTACGTACTTCGAGATTGTCCTCGAGAGCGCCGCCCATTATGTCACATACTCGTAGTTGTGAGGGAGCGTCGCCCTGCTTCCCTGATCAGGGAGGGACCGAACCGGCTTCGCGTCCTTCATCGCGGCTATGAGGAAGACTACGACGCATTAGAAGGAACATTAAGACGAATTCAACGAGAATGCACAGAAAGCATTGGCTGGCGATACGATCTTGGACGAGGCGCCCAAGGAGGTCGGCTTCGGTATACGCTAGGCAGTAAACCCCACAGGGGAAAAGCTTGGTCTTGATCGACTGGTACGTTTTAAAGCTCGCTTCGGCAGGGAACCATGTACCGGCGACTTTCCAGACCCCGGACCCCGCTTTTCGATGAATGGGAGAGCCCAGCAGGCAAAGAGCACAGCTTCATTCCCCTAAGTGAAATCCCCCAGAACAGAGCCTTCGGATAGACGCCCGTCAAGTCGTAGGTAATGTCAAGTTCAACTGAAGACGTCGTGGATGTTCAAAATATATAGAGTGGTGTGGGAGGGAGTGTGTGATTCTGTTCAAGCCGGTCAATCAATGCCACTCCTTCACTAGGTGATAAATGAATTCAAGACGTTATGGGCGAATGGCCATTAACCCTAGCCAGCAGCAGCTAGCTATTTTGATATCTTCTTGCGCTCACTTCTCTGATGTGCGTACATCCCGCCTACCAATTCACTCTACTCGGATGCGACGGTGCCGGGCCGATTGGATTTCGACTTATTAGAACGTAGTATATCGTCTTCCTGTTCGTCATCATTCCCGAACTTGGTCATGCTGAACTCAGGCAGGCGCTTGAACGGCTTCCGCAGGAGTCCGCCGTGCTTGAGTTTTCGCCTCCGGTCCGCCTCCATCTCCCCGGCGACCTTCGCCCTCTCCGCCTCCTCGTCCAGCATCGTCCCCTCGATGCTGAGGTATCCGTAATCGCCAAGGGAGCCGACTTCGTAGTTCTTGATGCGGAACCACAGCTTCCCGCCCACCTTGGACCCGCTCTCGTCCACCCAGTAGCCCGTAGAATGCGCCTGGTCGGTGCCGTCGTCCTCTTCTTCGTTCTCGTCTTGGGGGTCGGGGGTCGGCAGCTTGGTCTCGGCTGCGGACTTGCCGGTTTGCTGCTTCCCGCCCTTCTTGGACAGCAGGTCTACCCATTTCCAGCCGGAAGGAAGTCTGGAAGCCTCGATGGAGGCGTTGAACATGCCGAAGCAGATGACGCCGATGAAGCCCTCGCTCTGCAGGTTGAGAGATCCCTCCATCCAGCTGCCGCGCTTAGGACAGAACAGATCCGCTTCGACCGTAAGCCACGAAAATCCCACGGCGTATTCGTCGATAGACTCGAGGAGCGCGGTATCCTGCATCTGGCTCGCTTCTGTCAGAGAGCCTTTGCCCGGAGCTTCTCCGATCCTGGGGTTTCGATACGATAGTAAGACTCCACGGAAGGCGGGAACATATCGGTTAAGCAGCGGTCTCAGATGTTGCTCCGCGTATCCCTCTATGGGCTCAACCATGCCGGAAGGAAATAGCGGCAGGTATTGGGAGACAGTCTGGGTGAAGAACGGAAATGACACGTCTGGTCGGTCGCCCTGGGCTTGGGAGGTTGCTGGTGTCAGCTGGGATGGCGCGGGATCAATGTCCATCGGTTCTGGTTGGGTGGTCTCGCTCTGTTTCTCCTTTCGTTTTTCCTTCTTTTTCTTTTTTTGCTGCGGACTTGGCGCCTCTTGACTATCGGGAATCACGGCTGTCTGTGCCGTATCTACGTCTGCTGCCGCGGTCTCTCCTTCTTGGATATCATTCCTCCGCTTGTCTTTCTTGGACTTCTTCTTTTCCTTGTTAGGCGCGTCATCCTGGACATCCCCGCCTAGCTGCTTTCTGGACTTTCCCTTGTGTTTCACATCGTCCTCTGCGGCCTCAGCTTTAGGTTCTTCGTCTACGGTGAGATCGGCCTTCTTGTGTTTTTTCGACTTCTTCCTGTGGGCGCCAACCTCGTCAGCTGCTGGTGGAGCGGGTGCCGAGGATTCAGGTTGATCGGCTGCGACATCATCTCCATCCCCTAGAGAGACACGACTCTTGGACTTCTTGTGCTTCCGTTCACCAGCCTCAGTATTATCGGTCGTCTCTCGGTGCCTCTTTTTGGATTTCTGGTCTTTCTTGCTCGACTTGTCCTTGCGATCGGATGCAGGTGTCACTGGTGACGACATTGTGTCCTAAGAGTTCCAATGGCGGCGCCTATTACGCGACAATAGTTGAGGGACTTATCAGGCTGCTCGACAGAGGCTTAAGCGATAACTAGGGGGGAAAAAAATTATTGGCATCAATGCCGGGGTTCAATTGCAGCGGGTCCCGAAGCCCCAGTCACACCTGCATTCGGATTTAGCGGGGAACCCCCCAGTATTTTTCCGCCTTCAAGTACGTACCGTACACCTCCAACCAGCGCCAGAGGGCGTATTCAGCTCCCCGGGTATTATACTGCTGGAACTACATACGTAGTAATATCACGTAGATGCGCCGATTCATTGTGATTGTATTTCCTCCGGAAATGTTGGGTCATGCGTTGAGGTTAAAAGAGGTGTCATCCTCATTCTTATATGTACATTCACCATAAACTCCAGCAACTTTGATTCTGTATCAAGGAGTGCACTTACTATAGTACTCGCGGCATCCTCATGCTGCTTTTCACCCCCCGAGTTAAGGGCATATACAGTACCTTTCTCTTGATACCATAAGACGCCCTGCTGGAGTTACCGGGCATGTTGTATGGTCGCCGGTCTGGAAAGAGTAGTTCCGCTGGACGAACTGGACGGGAGCGAAATTGTAGTATTTTATCTTGCAGGGTTTAAGGAATGGGATATGCTCATGAAACGGGAGCGAGGAGAAATCTATTACACTGGAGTTAGCGCTCCTGGGCAAGTAGTCTTTCCTGCTGTCCAACATCTATCCTGGCTGCGAAGCCACGTCTCTGGGAATCGGCGTCTCTGGCTGTCCTTATATCCCTGCTACCTAGGTGTCCTAATCCTACCTTCCCTGGCATTTTGACATAATACAAGTATTCAGCACATAATTCGGAGGGATTAAATAGGTAGGCAAGAACTAGATGCCGGGCTAGGCCCGAACGCAAGTAGGTAAGTATCAGTACGGTTCTCCCTTGACAGCCCTCTCAACGACGGTGCTCAGCCTCTCCAAGTCCTCTTCCTGGACCCTCAGGCTCTCGTTATCCGTCTTCCCGTACAGTGTCTTGCCCTCGGCCCAGATCCGCCGGAGAGCGAATAGCGTCGCAACAGGGCTGCCGCTCTCCCACCCTTCCCTCTCCCACTCGTTGAGCTTCTCGATTGGTGTGTGATCGACCGTCCATGGCGTACCCGTCTGCTTCTCGAACTCGTTTACAATGGCGTTGGGGGACACCACGAAGGATTGCACCTTGAGCGCCTTGTCTTTGGCCGTCTCCGGGTGTCTAAGCGCCGCTACTACGAACTTGCCAACGCTGCGAGGTTCCTGTTAGCCTCCCTTGCCTAAGAAAATGTGCATATGGCCGGTAGCATTTTCACTTACTCCCGCATACTCGTAAATCCCACCTTCTCGTTTCCACTCCCGAGCACGGCTGCCTTCTTCGACGCGGGGTCGAAACCTCCAGCCCCTTCGCACCCGGGAACGAACCTGAGGAACATGTCGATATATGGCCCAGTGACCACGTACGTGCACTTCACTCTCTTGATGTTCTCGCGGACGAACCTGCGCACCTTGAGCTTGTTTTGGTGCGGCTTCTCGTTGACCGACGAGGCATCGTATTCAATGTCCGTGCCGTACTCGCTGGGGAAGAACCACTGCACGCTCTCGCTCGCCTCCGCGAGCTTCAGCAGCTCGATCTGCTCCAGCAGGCCGTCCCGTCCGAGCGCCGAGACCACCGTGTCGACGCCCTCGTAGGCCTTCGCGACCTGCTCGGCGTTCTGGAGGTCGCCCTCGATGACCGTAAGTCCCTGCGATTTCCACGAGGACAGGAGTTCTTGCTTGGAGGGGTTGGACGCCGTCCCCGGGGACGTGAAGATGGATACCTGCCTGGCGACGGGAGGGTTTGCTGAGAGAATGGCACTCGTGATGTACTTCCCGATGTTCCCCGTGGCCCCGATAATGAGGATGTTAGACAGAATTGAACCCGCCATTATGATTATTGGCAAGCTCAAGATTTGCAGGGTTCACGTATCCCAAACAAGACCGGAATGATATGATTTCAGAGTCGTCATACAGTCAAATACGTTACACCTTCTTTTCAAATATTCGGTTCGGAGGGCGCGAACTACATATTCCACAGGTAGCGGGATCGGAAGTGACAAAGTCCCATGAGATGACGCGATGAGGGGTTAGCGGGGCTCCAAGTTTTGCATGTTCAGTTGTCACACGATATTTGAAAGCTTTTTGAAGCCGAACAATACCTTCATCCCTGAGCTACCAAGTAGTAGACTTTCCTGTAAATCGTAGCGCGCATTCTATCCCAATGCTCCTAGCTGCTATGCCTCGCCATCCTGCCGATTCCTTGCGTGCCTCGTTCTTCACCTAAGACCACTCGCCGCACGGCTTAGCACTGTAACTTAATTGCCGTAAAGGGGTGGCGTCGTATGGCTATGGCATCGAACCGTGAAAAGGATTCTAATACGCGACTCTGGCCCCAGCAGCTGCCGCAGGATCAACGTCCGTGGAGCTTCAGGACCAAAAAGGCAATAAGGCAGGGTTGCGTCGAGTGGAGATTAGTTAATCCAGAGTAGGAGTGGCTGTTACCAATTTTCAAAGTTCAAAATCTCTGGCGACGGATTCTGACCCTTCCATATTGCTGCAAATATCCTGTCTGAGCTTTGCCAACTCCAGAGAATAACAATATGATTTCATATTAGGACCAAGAACCCAGCACCCCCAATACGCAATTCCCCGTCTTCCCCGGGCTTGACGTTTGGTCCTGACTTTAGACATATGAGCTTGACACACCTTGACACGAATCTTTCGCTTCTCTGTGGCATGCTGACCAAAATAGGAGCACAGGGTTACATAATGGCTCCTTGAGGACCTCTGGATCGATCATCAGCATTTACGTAATACACGTAAGGCCCTACACCTACAGAATTCTAGAATATCTCGTCGTACGTCTCATGTGGTCCCGGGTACCGAGTTTCGTCAAATGCACGATCCCCCCTGGCTTTCCTACTTACCGCGCAGTCACCATCAGCTGTAGATGAGAAGATACGATGTCCCGCTTGTATGGGTGAGACGAAGGGCCAAACTATAACCAAACATAACGGCCTTTTCCCAATCCAAGACCGATTGGGTTGCAAAGATGTTCAGATCTACCCCTCCCACGTGACCCAGTCTCAGGGTTCACGATCCCTTCTTGTTGCTTTTGTCCTTCGAAGGGTCTCACGTGGCATCCAGGACAAACCAGCCTGATCCGCCCGATCATTGGTTGCCCCGCCGGACCATATAATCCGGCGACGCGCGGACATGGGCGGTGGCGGGTGGCGGGGATACCGGCTACAACAATCCGGGCCAGGGGCCGTCCGGCCGGGGAAGATCAGAGAGGATCAGAGCCCTGTCGATAGAGCAAGCGATGATGTCATAGCTAACGGGAATGACTGGAAGCCCTGCAGAATGGCGAGCGGAATTCTCCTGTTAGCAACCTCTGAGGATTCCTCCGCCTCTCACGAAGACGGGCTGAGCGAGTTATCTGAACATTCATAGCAGTAAAATTTTGCAGGGGTCATATTCGGGACATACTAAAGTATGGAAAAGAAACAGAGGGGGGTTAGAAACGCCGTCACGACCTTACACAATTAAACTTACCAACCCAAATTCATCTTCACCTCCCCCTCCCCCCTCGCCAATATTCAGATCCACCTCCAACTTCCGGATCTACCTCTACATCCCAGATTTAACCTCCACGTCCGGATTTCAATCGTCGTATCTGAAACAAGTCCACTAGAACAAGTCCGCTTCTTGCTGCAGGTGCTGTACGTACCGTCGCAGGCAGACTGTCAGTATCAGTACTACTAATGCGGAATAGCGGGCAACGGCCAACGGAATTGACAAGAGGACCATTATCCCGGGTACCGCTCGCTACCTTGCCCTGCGGACGGTAACGGCATGTAGGTACCGAAGAGAGACATCGGTCTACCAATTGGAGGTGAGTTTATCGGAGGGGAGCGCGATGGTATTGATTGTACTGGACATAACAGTCACGGCTGGCTTCAATGTTGTGTCCCAGCAGAGCAGCAGCAGATCGTTTTCTATAAAGCCACACTGACGTCGAAGCCGTTTTGCTCGATTACGTGGGATCTGGTCGACACTGGAGCGTGGCAGAGAGTGATGGACGTATTCATCCGAATGGCCTCGCAACATACCGGAGGCTTTTTGGTTTAAGAGAAGCAAGATGGGCAGTGGACGGAGCTTTGCCCCGGGCTGGTGCCCTCCTGCATACGTCAGAAGGCATGCTGGGTAACAACGCGGAGAACTCGTCCCATAAGGTTACAGATAAGCGCCTAGAGCACGAATAAATTCGGCACGGTCGGAGGCCCGCCCCATCCACGGCGTTACGTATGTAGACATGTAGTATCCAGAAGTATTTTCTATTCGGTCGGTTGGAGGCGTATACGGTTGCACAAATAGCAAACGCTTTATTAGGATATGTCCCGTTGGGAAGTAACTGGGAGGCAGAAAGCGTAGGAGACGAGACAGTATGTCGGGATCGAGATCGACGGGGCTGCGCGGAGGACCATCTCCAACTGCAAACCCAACAGCTTGAAGATCTTCCTTCGCAGGAAGTTTTGTAACTTTTCTGTTTGAATAGCGTCACCTCCAGGAAACGGCTGATACCCGTAGGGTCCGCCGGTGGGTTGAAGTAATGCTAGATACTAGTGCATACTCCTTAGTCTGCCAAATGCCTTGCCGTTATTGAGGCTGTCCCAGACGCTTTATCAGTAGGATGCTGACAATCGTAGAAAACCCTCGACGTCACCGATTATCCTCTTGACATTGCCATGGTACTGACTAGGAAAGCATGCAGCGTCTCTTAAGGGGAAATGTGGCATTCGTATATAAACATATTGATTCGCTGCCTCCGTCAGCGCATATCCCAAGACATTTAATTTTAATTCTCATTAGTCAACTGGAGGAACATATTTGAATTGAAAAGATCGTAGCCTCGTTTACTTCGTTCAAAATACGCTTCCGCCAAAAGACAAGACTCTCTGGCCAAGCCCGTATTACACCCCGAACCGTCCTGGATCTCTGTTGCTATCCCCAGCCAGATTCCCTCCGAAACGTCTCATTCCACAGGCCAGAACATCCCTGTGCAAAGGGCCAAGCTCTCCAACCGCAGTTAGCAAACAAGGTGCACTCCTAGATTTCCTGCA
The DNA here is from genome assembly GCA_004154915.1 of Monosporascus ibericus. Taxonomy (NCBI): domain Eukaryota; kingdom Fungi; phylum Ascomycota; class Sordariomycetes; order Xylariales; genus Monosporascus; species Monosporascus ibericus. The sequence goes on from QJNU01000033.1 coordinate 16,643, forward strand.
GGATACCCCCCAATTACAAACGCCCGGGCATCCGCCTCCGACTATTGGTAGCGCAGCCCAGGCAGGAACTCGAGATTGGTCCACTTGCACCAGTGATCGTGACTCGCCCGTGAAATCGAATTCTGGTGCGCAAAGACAATTGCCATTACGGATCGGACGATTCCTCATCTCGGTCTATCCCGGGCTACCACCGATTCTCATCGAAGAACCCCAGCACTCTTCCCTTGTTATTCCTTTTGTTCTTCCACCCCCGTTACCGCTGATATGCAAGCGAGCCCAACTACAACCGACTGACCCGAACACAACACATACCTCGAGAAATATTTCATTGTATCACTACTTAAAGGAGTGGGGTCCTCTCTTTTCGGATCGATAAACTTACGCAAGAAGACTGTTACTTCTCCAGCAAACGTGGAGACAGAACTCGTTCGGAATGTTACTGTTAGTCAACCATTGACTGACTACCTTGTCCGAAAACTATCGACGGTCACCAGAGTATTCGCGGACCGCTCTTCGATCGAGTAACGGAGCCCGCCTAATCAGCATCAGTTTCAGCAGCGATTTTAGTTTGCCAATATCCACGCCGCCCGTCGATTCTGATTCAATAATTGCAGTGGCCAACACATCTGACATCGAGCTGAAGCCGCGCATACCCCTGGGGTACTCTCTGGTCCCGTTGCACTTGGCGCATTTGCCTTCTCCTTAGTTCCAAAATTTCGTTATCATTGGGGTCTACAGCCTAGGTTCCTAGGAACAAAGGAACAAAAGGAACACCGCCCGGTACGTAGCAGCCGACAAACGATTCGGTCCTCTCCTCCGCCGCTTATCATTCGAAAGCATCACCTCCACCTCGGCAAGCCTGGACTCTGGACTCTGCACGCCTGGGCCTTCTTGGACTCCGCACCACTAGCTGCTGTACTTAAACCCGTCTAGCGCTAATTGTTTGGTGTGGGTGGAATCCTGCGAGGAGCGGCTAGTCCCCCCTAGGTATTTAACTAGCACTTCCTTGGGTGATTCCGGCTCCTGGACCCGTGCCGGCGTTGACAGTTATAAACCTTATACCGTCTTTTTGTTAGTCGAAAGTGTCCGCTGGTCTCAGCTTTAGCTTCCAAGAAACCAAGGTTATCCCTAGTATAGAAGCTTTGGACGGGCCCAACTTTGTTACCCACCAGAGATTACGTGGAAGGGGCCCAAAACAGGAGTTGAGATTACGCCTTGTCTGCTCATTTGCACGAACCCAGGAGTTCATCTGACGAAGAGAAAGCCGAATATAATATCTGGGAAGATCATTCCAGAATCCACGGCCTTGCCCTTTCTCCTCCTGTCTACTCTCTGCTTTTCCGGCTCTGCCGATCGACCTAAAAGGCGGCATTTTACCGAAGTTCCATTGGGATCGACAGGCACCTATCAACTTGTAACTCCCCGCCAACCCACCTCGCACTTACACCAAGCACTCCATCCGTTGCCGATTTGGGGGGTGAGCGACAACCCGGCCGCCTTTATCCCCCCAAGAAAACAGCTATAGCCGTAGGTTCCGGCCGCGTTTGGTTCCTGATGAGCTTGCCATTAGCCGTGCCTCGCACGATACACGACCATCATCTCATAGACGAATTTACAAATTCAGACTACGAAGACATGGACTCGTACCTGCTGGGAGCGCCTACGGGCAACAACACCGAGTTTGCCATGCAGAAATATCTGTTGTTACAAAACCAGCATGAGGAGCTATTACAACAACTTCATGACCTATGTCCCACGTACACCTCTTCCTCCACGGCAGTTACCTCGCCTTCATTATCGCCAACCCGGTCCTTTTCCAGCAGCCCCCCGCTCCGGAATCATCAGAGATCGTCGGGGTTCTCAGGCATGAGGTTAGGGCATCGCGGCTCGCACAGCATGTTACAGCCCGTGCTGGACGAGTCGCTGGTGGAGGAGATGGCGGCGGGGGAGCAGAAGCTCTCAGACGTCAACGAAGGCATCAAGCGCGCGCTGACGGAGCTGCTCAACTGCGAGACCGTGCGGAAGGACCGGGCGATGCGCACGTGGGTGCAGTCGCGGCTCATGGACACGGAAAAGGAGCTGCGCAGCGGGAGACGGCGAAGGAGCAGCGGGGGCCTCGACTAGAAGGTGAGGCGGTCTGTGGCAGCACTACAAAAGTTAATCGAATTGCATGGCAACGGGCGGGAAGGAAAAGCGGATTATTAGAGAGAGAGTGTGTGTGACCTGGTATGGGCATTCTGGATCCTGGCTAGGATGGGGAACATGGGTTGTTTGGTTGGGCATTTCTACGGTCTGGTTTTCGGTTCTGGGCAAAGGCTTCGGCTTCGGTTGATACCACTTACTACATTTTTCTTCTTCTCATTTGTATCTTCGACGACCACCGCATCATCATCCTCGAAGGGTCGCGATGGGGGGCGTTGGAGCATTCTGTACGGGGTCATTGTTCCGACCCTTCAATTCATCACCACCGCCCACGCGAGCTCATTGCGTTGCATTTATTGCATGGGGGGCATCATCAATTATCTAGGTACATAGCCACCAGTGAACTCGTCTACCAATCAGGCGTTACATTGAATAGTACTACTATTGTAACAACGAGAAATCCCTGTCCTGATCTGTGCCTTGGTTTCCATCGACGACTATCGTATGGAGAGTCTCCATTGGAGACAAGCTTGCGGAGATTCCTCCGTAGGTGGTTTGCTGTAATGGATGTGATATCAAGCTGATCTCGAAGCCCATATCTCAACGCCATGCCACACGACCTGTTCCTCAAGTCTCACCCTTCAGCTTGTTTATTGCTCCTTAATTTTACAAAATGAGAGTAATTGATGCAACGGGGCGACCTGTGATCGAAATTAAAACTGACCCCACATGCGCATGTACCAAGAAAGCCATAGTGGGGCCAGAGTCTGTGGCTACTGTCTATCACTAAGTAAGTAAGTACTCTCTAGCCTATCATGGCTGTGCTGTCGGCAACCAAGTCGCAGGTTGATGACTGGGTCTAGCAAGGCTGAAGTGGGACCTCCAGGAGCTGCGTGGGCCTACCGTTTTTCTTTTTGGTAAAAGTACTTGCAACAAACTGAGTCTCCACTCAGCAGTGACCAAGTAACAATACGCGAACCACTGACTGACATCTTTGTCCTGATTCCTCGTTGGATTCGTCCAGGATTCAGCGCATACTCTCCCCAACCCAGCCTTCCCCAAGCGTACAACCCCCTAGTAGACACACCCCCCCTCCAAGGACAGACCATTTCCAGTGACACCAGAATTCTACAGCGGCTCGACGTAGCCGCGTCGCAGTCTAAACATGTCGGTGCTTTTCGAGACGAGCGCTGGCGATATCGTCGTCGACTTGCTCGTTGACTACGCGCCCAAGGAATGCGAAAACTTCCTTAAACTTTGCAAGATAAAATATTACAACTTCGCTCCCGTCCACTCCGTCCAACAAAACTTTTCCTTTCAGACCGGCGACCCTCTCGGCCCGACTTCAGAATCTTCCGATGGAGGCTCTTCTATATGGGGCATCCTGTCGGGACCCTCTCAGAAGACCTTCCCGGCCACCTTCCACCCCAAATTAAAACATGCCGAGCGAGGAACCGTCTCCATGGCCACCGCGCCCCATACCTCCGACCCTGACGTACGTCTGGCGGCGAGCCAATTTATCGTCACGTTGGGCGATGAGACGGATTACCTAGACGGGAAGGCATCGATATTCGGTAAGGTTGTAGAGGGATTCGATGTGTTGGAGAAGATCAACGGTGCCATCACCGACAAGGATGGACATCCGCTAGTAGACATTCGCATAAAACACACCGTCATCTTAGACGATCCGTACGACGACCCGCCCGGTCTCAGGGAGCCCAGCCAGTCGCCTCAGCCGTCCAAAGCCCAGCTAGCCACCGTAAGAATCGCCGACGATGCGGACTTGAATGAGGAGGTCGATGAGGAGACGGCCGAGAAGGTGCGGCGCGAGAGGGAAGCGCGCGCTCAAGCCCTGACGCTCGAGATGATGGGCGACCTGCCCTTCGCCGAGGTACGCCCCCCTGAGAACGTCCTCTTCGTCTGCAAACTCAACCCCGTTACTACCGACGCCGATCTCGAGTTGATCTTCAGCCGTTTCGGCACCATCCTGTCTTGCGAAGTCATCCGCGACAAGAAGACGGGAGATAGTTTACAGTATGCCTTTATTGAATTTGAGGACAAGAGCGCGTGCGAGGCCGCCTACTTCAAGATGCAAGGCGTGCTCATCGACGACCGGCGCATCCACGTGGACTTCAGCCAGAGCGTCAGCAAGCTGGCTGAGGTGTGGAGGGGTGCTGAGAACGCCAAACGGAAACGCAGGGGAGGCGGCGGATGGGGCGGTGTTCAGGGTTTGGAGAAATGGAGGAAATATCGCGAGGAAGACGATCGTGAAGATGACAATGGCCGCTATAGCATGGTATACGGCGAGGAGGAGATGCGCGGTCGCCACGAGAAGGAAGGGAATAAGAGAAACAGGGGAGACGATAGGCCGCCTCCCCCTCGGGACCTGGAACGTGAACGCGATGGGCGTCGCGGCGACGGCGGCGGCGAGAAGCGTGATTGGCACAGAGAGGAGCAGAGGCGGAGTAGGAGTCCGAGGAGGGATAAACCTCGGGATCCGGACCGGGACCGGTGGGATAGGGGTGATGACCGTCGCAGAGACCGACCGCGGCATGGCGATGACCGGTATCGAAGAGATCGGGATAGGGACAGTGATAGGGACCGGAACTATAGGCGGAGGTAGCCCCACTCGTACAAGAACTGTTTCTCTGACGCTTTGCCAACACCCGTTATATCTGGCATAATGAGGAACATGGCTACCGGCACCCAACTTAGCCAGCGACCTATCAAACGTGGAAAAGAACTGTACACGGTCTCAGACACAGTTCTAGGACATGTTAATACATAATGTCTGTCTATGCAAGCACTCCTGGTTCACGGCGAAGCGGCAGGGGCAGTTTTCTCTAGCCCAGCCTAGCCATCCACTGAATTTCCCCCAGTCATACTTGCGCCGCGACGGGGCAAGGGATATCACATCACCATTCATGTAGCTTTCTGGAGGGTCCAAGTTTCCCAGGCGCGCTTTTCCGTGTGTTTGCGGGGCATACAAGTCCGACAAGCCCATCAAGCGCTCACACACGTACCCTTAGGTACGTGTTAAGGAACACCCGCGGACGATACCTACCTCATCATCCTGTTCACGCTGTTCATAAGGGAACTTTGGGGCATCATAAAAAGTCTGCCCTCTACAGGCCCACGTACTGCCGTGGTGACTATGGAAAGACGGTCACGGAAAAGAAAAGGAGGACGCATGCTGAAGCCTACCGGCACCATGAGTGTAAGGCGGCGAGATGATGTATGCCTTACTGGTTGGTCAGTAGAGCCAAAGTCGATAGAGAGCCGTTAGGGGGGGACCCAGTTCAGATGCGTTATATCCCTTGGCTATGCACCGTGAGATCAAAGATGCGCTTCGGGATGTCGGGCAACAAGACAGATGATGAGATTGGCGTATCTTCAACGCTGTTCCGGCCGGTGAGGCTCGGTGGGGACGGCGCGGGTGTCGTCGGAACGGGGGGCAGACGTTTGGAAGGATCAGCATCGTCAGCGAGTGATGAGGTTCTGCGTCATTCCGCGAGTTGGGCTAACTACGTGGCACAATCACTGCGGCACATCATTACTCCATTTCAAGCATCCCCGGCAAGGGTCCCGTCCGAGGCCTCGTGGAACCTGCAACTTAATACAGGGTTTCCGTACCGGATTTCGTTCGGTCTAGACGGACTTCTCCGCGGCACTGCGGGATCCGATGACTTTTATAGTAAGTCCTCTAAAAAGCGAGGAAGGGAAGTGGCCGCAAGATTTCGAGTACCGAGAACTGATCTCTCGCTGTGCCCAGCGATAGGGGATTCTGACAGCCACTGTCTGGGTCAGACGCCGAGGAGATGGTGTCTCTCCGCACATACCAAGCATAGCTAGAGGTGAGGCCGAGAACGTGTATGCGTGTATGACCGGGGTTCCCAGAGACTGTCTCGTCTTGGTAGGGTCTTGAAAGTGGTGAGGATATGATGATGTAGAGACGACTGAGAGTTGAGAGAACAGCCCTCAGATTACCAGGCGTGTATACTCTAAGTCTAGATCCGCGTAATATCTTCTTCTGAACAGTCTCTTATTAGTCCACCACGGCTGAAGCTGAGGATCTAGATGTAAGTTGCGAGCCCTAATTTTATTGTACGCTAAAGTTGAGTTGCACCGCCACGAGACGAATCCAGCCACAACTGAATTCTGCAAAATCGCGTCTCCCGCAGGGATCCCGGGTTCTCACGAGGTACTCTGTAGTCCATCTTTTCAGATCTTTCGAACCTGCTCAGGCGGTAGCGAGGAAATTAACACACTCAATGGTCGCTGTGGATGCTCCGCATGTCAATAAATCTTGCCTCCAACTTTTCCTACTATAGTCAGAAGTCGGCGGCCGGATCACGACAATCGAATACTGCTGGGTAGGTTACCCGGGGTTCCGCTCCTATCCGCTGGTCTGGATAGCCTATGATTCGGATAAGATCTGCCAAAGACGGCCAATAGAAATAACGGAAGCGGGTAGGAGAATGCAAGGGGCACATGAGTACGGCCACCTGCTGCCCATTCGAAAAGGAAACAATGACATGCCGATGCTTCCCCGGTCCAGCTCTGTGGCGGTTAGTATTCATTATGTTACGTATGCGTATATGTATGTACATATGTATGTTAGAGACTTCGGACGATCTCTCGACGCCTGACCATCTCCCGGCTTCTGCATACCATCTAGGTCAGGCACCAATGCCACCCTCCTCCCGACCGTCCAAGGTGGCGTTCGACGGCCCTCATCCGCGTTCAAACGTCAGTAGACCGAGAATGCCAGCTGCCAATATGGTTAGTACCAGTTGTCACTTGGTCGGCATCCAAGGGTCAAGGGGAGTGGCTAGAGTTGGCTCCAGCGTCAGAGATATCATGGGAGCTTGCATTCAAGTCGGTGCGACCCAGGCCAACAACATGACTTCTGCAGCCTTCAAGCGCGACACGACGTCTCTCCCGATGTGGGGGCTCACGGATTGCCTCCTAGCTACCTGGAGTTTGAGAGAAAGTGTAAATGCCAATTTCTAGGGAGCCTCCCTCCACCTGATTTCTGGACCCCCTGAATGCCCTTAAAGCCAGTCGACCCCACGGGTCGTTAGTGAAGTCAACGATAGAAAGGGTATTTCATCGCTGAGACGCCGCCCCCAGATTCGATACCTTCGATGCCGCTCGCCTGTTGGACCGTTGGCTGCAAGGGGGTTCCGCCTTGTGTCACTATAGCTGGCACAAGCGCACAGGTTCTCTTATTTGCTTGGTCCGGACCGAGGATAATGCGCTCTCAGCTTCGATATCATGTCTTGTTCCCACTTGTCTTGGTCTCTCTAGATGGCTACAGTCCCCCCAAAAAGAGCCTTGTTACGGATGATGCTATGCGAATTGACGAAGCCAACCAGATGCTCCCGCCTTCTCGTTTTTGCTGTCTCTTTCCGCTCTCGTCAATTTCAGACTCCGTCCATGTCTACCGGAACTCCGGGGTGTGCAGTTCCTTGCGAAGTCTTGGAGTTAACATGGAGGTACTAGGAGAACCACGCTGGAGAATCCCGTGGTGGCCATGTCAAGCTGCGTTATGCTGCCACCCAACCTCCTAATTGTGGAAAACGTGGGAACGAGGAGTTGCGTACGTTATTAGTTAGTCTATCGGCCGGTTCACAGAACGGCTTCGACGCTGCCTTAGTGGGCCCGCCGCTCGTATCTTCGTTGACAGCGGCACTGCAGGGCGCGATGAGCACTGCCGTACATCCCCGAATGTATGTACTAACCTACACGGTAGTCCGTTAGCCCACTCATCGCACCCCAAGCACGACAGCCCTGAAACATACCGGATTTCTGGGGAACGCCCAACACTACTTGTGGCCCCTCTACAGCCAAGGGCAGCGTGAGATACAACGCGCTCTTAGATATCTAACTGGTTCTCCCGCCTAACTGGGAACCTGTATATTTCATCTGGCATTGCGATTAACGCAACTCCATCCATTTGACCCCCAAGCTCTTGTAGACCTGTAGCCACAGCTCAGCCAATCATATTAGCGGTAAGTAGTACAGACTACGGTTAACTGCAGTCTCTTCAAGGATGAGTGGCAGCGGCTTATGCAAGAGCCCGTCAACCTTGGGCGAAATTCCCGTTGGCAGCAGCTATAGGCCATGTGGGCTTCCAGTGACGAGTGTTGCTTTTGGCCCTGATATTGTTGCGAACGATACGTTGAGCAGAGAGCGCTTGCCTGGATTTGTGTACAGTTCGGTTGGTGCTGTTATGCCAATATCACTATGCCGTGTGGCTATGGAGACGGTCTAGGGGCTGGTCTTCTCCATAAGATCTGCCTTTGTCGCCAACCGACGCCCGTACCCCATAATTGGGTCGTCGTTAACCAGTCCCCCACGAAGCACCCCAAACGAAACTCGGTCGTTTGAGTACTGTAGGAGGCTCTTCCAGTTCGGCTTTGTTGATTTCTTTAGCAGTTGGCCAGAGCCCCTTTCCATTAAACTTTTTGTAGTTGGGCTCACCACACGGTCATAGTTGAAATTTGACTAGCGATGGGGCTGCACTCGCGATAGAGTAGATTCACTCCTTGCTCAGGGTATTCTTAACTCCCAGTCACAACTCACAGGATGCACTTTACCCACAGCTAGACACGTTTCGCTGTTCTATGACCGCACGGATGTTGCTCAGTTCATATTAAGAGAGTAATACCTGTTTAGCATTATTTGTGACTTGGTAGCCAGGAAGGGTCGGCGCGGCATCTGCAAATTACAAGGCTCGTCCCGCTGCAGGCATACCATCTACTGTATCTCTGCAAGACATTGATTAACCCCTGCACGTGGTATTTAAGCTAGCAGGTCTGAGGCTGGTAGGTGTCGACGGGGTCGTCAAATCGGATCTTTGGCAAAACCAACCCTATCGACTCGATCCACAATATCTCCGTTCGTTCGACCGATTTCACTTGCTAAATAAGTGACAGGTCGGCGGCAGCGCCAGGCCTGATATGTTAAGAGATTCAGAGACCCGCAACTGCTCTTGGCTGCCAATAAGCACACTGTCTCGTCTGCCCACAACGCCCCCGTGCAGGACGTTTCTTCTTGATATACGGGCGTTTGTTTCTATTATTACCATGCTTTGGCAACGTCAAGTGACTCAGAGGAACCAAATAACGGGGCAATTTCCATGCGAGCAGGACGAGCTCGCCCTTTTCCACAGGCAAGCGTAAGTGCGTGAGAATTTGGGGCCGATCCGGGTCGCACCAAACGCCGAGTGAGGAAGCTGGACTTCACAGAAGGCAGCTTCGTATCATTGTTGTCGGATCTGTGATTCTTCACCCAAATCTTGTTTGCGTCACGCTGGGCTGAGGCGATGAATATTACACATTGCAGAAACGCTGGCAGCAAACATGATATTCCTGCTCTTTGGGGCATGACTGAAGGCCTTGCTATCATGCCTCGGATGGCGAAGGAAGCAGCCCCGTCCCGTTTCTTTCTCTGTTTTATTCTTACGCGATTATGAAAAGAAAGGCGCCCTTGGCATAGAACCTCGTTGCTTTCAGAGTCCTAATAGCGAATTATTGGTTATGCATCCTGCGTGGTAACGAAGCTCCTTAGCTCTTCAAGTTTACCCCGCTAAAGATATGCTAGCTGACCTACATGACTCTAAAACCAAGAATGGCCTGGGACTACTTATGCTGACCGAAGATGGAGTGTTCGTCACTTAATAATGTCATACGAGGTATCAATATGCAACCAGTTACGAATATCTGCATGACGTACGAAGTCTCATGCATTCAGCTATGTATTGACCTATGGGTATCACTGGAATTAACCCCAGGCCAACCAGAAGTGGTCTCTGCGTCCCACTTCACGTTTGCCCATCCAGTAGGACGAGACCCATGGAGGCGAGTGACTATGGAAGCCTCGCCATGTTTGCTCGAGAGAGTATGTGCCAGGTGAAGGTGACTATTCGTTATCTGTCAGATCTGTCAGCGCAGCCGACCTCCCTGTTCCCTCCTGAGGAAGCGCCGCGGACGACGCACAAGCTAAGGGGCGCCCGTTTGTCACCCTTGAAGGCCATCTTGTACTGCTCGGGATGCTCAATGTCGCTTATCATGCGATGATGACACTATCCGCTTCTTCTACTCGCCCGCACCAACGTCACAGGCTCGGACCGATTGAAAACCAGAGTCACTGGCTACTATTTGCAGAAGTATGAGCCCCCGGGTGAGTTAGGGGTGCTTTCTATGCGTACCCACAGCATCTAACTGGGTGAGGACAAGGGCAAGGCCTCGTCTCAAGAGAGCGCTTCTCAGTACGAATTAAATAGAAATGGTCTCAGACCAATACAAGCAACCCTCGACAGATTCTATGTCATCCATGTAGAGATCCAATCGAGATTGGCCACCTCCCACGTCTCAACTCCAGATCGCCCCAAGGATCCGTAACCCCTGCCTGTTTACAGGATTTCTTTACCGTTTAGACAGGAACGACGCGCTTAGGGTACTATTAAAAAAAGACATTTGCAACTCGCAGCCACACATGCCACCCATATTCTCTTGCATACGCCCACTCTAGTATACATGCGGCGACCCGCATTTGACCCTTTTTGTGTGACATTACACCAGGCTCGTCTCTAGCGCCTCGTCAAGAAATCGATCTGGCCTAGAGGTAAGTAACTACCTGCTGGCTATCGGCGTAACCTGTACTCAGTAGTAGACCTTGAAAGAGACCTTCTATCGCAGTTGCAAACAAGGACGTTGCTTTCGAGCCATGTCTGAGCTCAGTCGTACGAGGTATAACAGCAATGGAACTTGCAGCCTCCCCTTTTTCTTTCCACCCCCTCCCCGATCTACTACGGCAACCTTTTCTTTCGGCTTCTGCGTGTTGCCAAGTTTGATCAGCTCTTTGAAACATCAGTTTGACAGCAAGAAAGACCTGGTGAACCTCGAACTCATCAAGCTGAGATTACGGGCTGAGAATCCACGCCCAGTTGTCAAACAGCCCACTGGGTAGGCTTCCCTGGAGGAATTTTATTGTGCCTCTCATTAATCTCTTGCCCGTGTTGGTCGCAGAGCGAGACCAATCCTCTTTGACTCTGAGAAACCCCCGATAGGACGTGACCTCCTTGGAGAACGACGCGGCGTCGTTCTTCCCAGCTCCCCTGACCGGAACTCGAGCGGTGGCGAAGACAATGGGGACTCCTGCTTGTTATACCAGCAGCGACCTAGGCAGACGATATAGCCGCGGTTGCCCGCCGTACCCCCTTGGCCCGCAAAACCGCCGTCTCCAGCTCCCATCCCACGACGCTCGAGCATCCATAATGCCAGAACGAGATCAAGATTCGGAATCATCACAACCGCGCAAGCGCATCGCGGTGGCGGTAGGTTTATCCTCACGGACCGTCCGCGACTGAGGAAGTGCTGACGTTCGGGTACACAAGTGCAATCGTTGCCGCAAACGTAAGATTCGATGCAGTGGTGATCCGGGAAACGGTGGACCGTGTTTGAACTGCAAGAATGCGGGCCACGAGCCTTGTCTCTTCTTACGGGTATCGTGCTGCCTCGGCTCTCGTCAAAAGACCAAACTCGCGCCATCTGACCTCTCTTCCTTCTCAGGTGTCCTCTACCGAAACTCCTCTCAAAGAACAGGAGTTCGGTTACAATATCGACGCATCCCGGACCTTCCAGGCTCGCGCAACTGTCTCCCCGCTTAACTCCCACTACCCTGGAGAAATGCCAGCGGGAGACGTGATGGCTTACCGCCAGGGCTCATACCCCTACGGCAGCAAGAGCTGCTACTCGGGAGTGTCGGGATGGACAAGTACATACCCAGATGATGGCGTGGAATACGTCAATTACCCCCCCTACCAGATGATGGGTCAGGACACGGTCCACATGATGCAGAACTATGGACGCTACGGCCCTAGCAAGCCAGTCTATGTTGATCCCGAAACGTCTGCATATAGCTACGGAAACTTGGTCCACCGCCCGGCTGTCAGTAGCGACTCTCCAAACTTCTCGCTCTCCGGGATGGCGGATTCGCTTCCGAACCCTTCCTCGGCTCGTGTTGTGCCTTCGGACCGGCTTCTCCCGCAGGTTACGAGAGCGATGACGAATTCTTCCTACAGAACAGACGGTCTACCGGGGCAGTATCCCTCCAAAACTACCGCTTCTCCCAGCACCGCGTCTGATGCATATGGCGCTCTGAACGCCAGTTTCGATTCGCCGGTCTCTTACGCTGCTACCGGTACACTACATTCCAACGTCTCGCACAGATCAGCCAGCCAATCTGACAGCACCTCTTACCAGCCCAACGCGAGCAGTGCGGCGGATACGATATACAGCACTAGCGACCAATCTCTTCGGCCGACGGATGAGGCAGGCACGGGCCTTAGCTACATATACAGCGACCGAGACAGTGTCAGGCGAGACTCTCAGTCGAGCGGAGGGGCCAGCATGCTCTCGAACGGGAACGTCTACGTCCCCGAATCCCACCATCACGCTCATGCTTCCGCTCAGGGCTACGTGGTCTCGGGGGCGTCCGCGTCACAGAGCGCTGTAGTAGAGGGAGCTACGACAGCGGCAACGAGAAGCGGCCGCAGCGGCAGCTCGCACCTCCACTCAGAAGGCCACCGACGATCAGCGGGAAGCCTTAGAGGTGGGGGGTGATCTGCCATTCTTGATACCTCTGCCCTTCCGGTTGGCTGGGACTTTGGGCGACGCTTGTATGCCGTGCGACCTGTCTGGAGTGGCGGGGTCACCCGGCCCAGCTAGTTGCGTGGTTGGGCAGCTACCACGCTCTGCTGTCAGATACAAGGCTGGCGGTTATTATCGCCGTGCGGAGACTCGCCAACGGAGAGGCTTCCTCCTGTTTTTGTTTCAGAACCTCCCAATCATTCGTCTCATGTTGTTTTTTTTGCATTGTCGGTGGCGCATCCGACGCTTCCAACCATGCCTGTCCCTCATGTCAGGCCGTTGGGCATCTACCCTATCGTCTATTCTACACGCCCACTCGGTGTATCTCATTGCTGTCAACTCAAACCACATGCGAACCAATTTGTCGGATCCTTGATTCTCGGCTACAGAGACGTTGGGGTTGATCCCCTTCACGGCGGTTTCCAAGGCAGCCGTATGCGCTAGCCGTCCGGGTGGCATATCGTGTTGAGGGAGGGTTGCGCAGCTTAGCTGTACGGCTTGACCGCCGTTGGACGCCATATCCGATCTTCCGCATTCTCTGCTGCATGTCCTATCGCCTTTCGCTCTAGCATATACCCACACAATGTCCTTCGATCCGTACCACGCCGCTGAGGCTGAGCTCAAAGAACTTCCGATGCGAAAAAAACCGGGCAGTGCTATAATCGCTTGTACACTAGTCGGTCTCTTCTAGCGTCTGTCTGTATTCGCCATTTTCTCTTCCTCTCTCTACACATTGCGGCACTGTAAAATTGGGATCGGTAATAAGAGGAGATAATACATGGGTTGACTGTTTGCTTGCTAGTTGAATGCAAGTTCACCACAACGGCCATAGACGGTCTAATTAAGCATCCGGGGAAAAGGAAAATGGCAAGATAAAAAGGGGATTGGCAACCACGATATCGGCTGTGCTGGCCACGAAGGGAGTCAAGATCAATTCCTCCAATTTCGATTTTTGCATTTCAGGTTTTTTCAGTCTGTTCTATTATTTGTCATATTTTTGTCATTTGGTAAGGATTGGAAAGCGTACAGAGATAGTCTTCGCTACCGCTTGACTATCACTTGGAGTATGCTTAAAAAAGCCGGAGGAGGCACAGGAGACGGTATCATCTCACTAGAATTTGGCCAGGTCACCCTAATGCACCATAGTATATCGTCTCATGCGCCAGTTATTGTGCCTATTCACTGCCATTATGCCAGGTTTCAGAGGTCGTTTAGACAATTCAGGGCAATGCTCCCCTACTATTCTATTTACAACCTGATATACCACGTCGTGAACTTCGTTTGTTCGACCACCCGGAGATATCTCGGGCCCATGGGATCAGCTTGCTTGGACCTGATTTGGACCAGAGATTTTCACTTAACCCAATGCAGATGCAAGAATGGAAACAATATTCCCACGTACTACAAGCTCAAGGAGATGAGAGGCCGCGAAATATTTCGAGCGTTTTATGTGAGTCTAGTGACTCAAGGCCAGGTAAGCCACAGGGGGAAGCCGATATACATACACCACGCCAAACCTAGAATGTGGCCGACTATGACGGCAGCGGTAGCAATGGGGCAGCTCAGTCACAGGTCGCATCTCTGAAACACTGTATTGACTTCTCCTTTGCTGGCACATTTACTGCATGATCAAGAGAGTACCAGCGTCTGGCACGAGGTTCATGGTGACTGGGGCGCCTTCTCGTAGAGCGGGTAAGCCTGAGGAGTCGTGTTCAAAGACTTACCAGCAGCCGTTGGTTGTCATGGTCCGTACAGAAAACGCCTTACATACACCAGGTGACAGCTGGCAGAATGCTGGCGCGTGCACCGAGTCCTAGCCCACCCCTTTCTAGTTGCCTGTCAGAATGATATTTTCCGTTTCCCATCTTTCCTCCAGCTTTAGATTTATAACAGTCAATGGGAATTCGTTTCTCTTAGCGAGCCCCCGGCCCGTAACATCGCTTATATCGCCTTTGGGCATTTGCTTAGTACCTCTTTCTTGTCTTGGTAGGGTTTTTGGAAGTAGGGGGTCAGAATAGGGGTCATAATTGGGGTAAGACGACCCACCGCTTCTATATCTATCCATAGTTGTGTCGTGCCCAAGGAACTTAAGGCTGATCAATTGGTTTCCAGTTTAACGATTATTTAACCTATACCTGACAGGGCTTATCCAGATCTGCTCTAGCTGCACAAACTCTGGGTCATCTTATGATGGCTCTTGACCATGTATGGGCTTTCGCTACCCCTTTTCTGGCAGTAGAGCAACTAAGAAACCTCCGAATATGGATGGTCAAGTATAATTGGTGCTATGGCCTCGAGAATCTTCCTCTCTTTCTTGTGTGATTTGGACCAGAGATCATAAAGGCGACGTACTACTGCTTGACCCAGCGTATGATACGTTTTGGCCATGGGGAATAGTCTCGCCGGCTGTGAACATGTCCTTCCGAATCAATGATTTCTAGTCCCTTGTCATCCACTTAATCCTAACGAATTAATTACATTGTTAGTTTGTCCCGGAAAACCTCGGGTCGGCTTCTATCTTGTAGAACTATCCACAGATGAAATGTCTGGAACAAGACTTGCCGAGATCCTAGCTGCAAAGGAGAAAGTGCAGTCACTATGCATAGATATAATGACAATTTCTACTGGGCTTCAGCTTCTGCAACACGATATCTGGATAATTATGACGTCCCAGAATAGGGGTGACTTGCTTAGTAATCAAGCCCAGGGACCTATAGGCACCCCCCGCAATAAACGTTGTCCGGGGCCCCACACTATAGACAGAACTCTCCAGCCGCTGCTTTCTAGAACCCTGAATCAAGCATGACAATTTACACTTTGCAAGCTCTATGCAATGTTTCCTCGCGATCAGCCTAAATATGACATATGACAAAGGATTATTCAGAGGTAAATAGCCATGAGGAGATCATAAGCAAGCAGCGTCTCTCGGAGGACTGACTTGACTTCACCAGAGTCCAGGAGTTGGCGGTGTTCCCCAATCGTCTGGACGACGATGTCCCTAAGTCCTCGATCATGGTCCAGCGTGGATGAATAGACCTCCCGAGCTGCATGTATAAAGTCTCTGTGGTTCCACCAAAGCTCACATTCCAACTTAAACTTTTTGACTGCGAGAGACTTGAGCGACGAGATAGCGTACTTTTCTGCTATAGCATACACTCGAGTGTGATGTATCAAGTTGGGCGCACACATGCATTTCCGTTTGGTACATGTTTTACATCTCGGTAATAGCTTTTTCTTGCGTCGATAGACCTGTTTGTGCCTTGTTAGTTTCGTGGAGCCCTAACTTTCTTGAATAGCATCTCTTCTCTCTGACTTACTGGGTCTCTTACCGGCGCTGGCTCAGGTGGTTCTGCCGGTTCCTCCTCTACCAACACCAACTCTAGTGCTGGAGCCGGTTCATCTTCCTGCACAGGTTCCGGTGCGGGTTCGGGTTCAGCTGCTGGTATAACTTCAGATATAGCATCCTCCACGTCCCAAAGTTCCCATAGAGATCTAGTAGACTTGGACTTGACCCTCTTTTGGGTAGAAGTTTCTACACCAACGCCGCCTCCAGCGGTGTCATGAGGAGGCGGGGCCGAATAGTCAAGGTGGTATAGGTAGTGAAGCATTGACCTTACAGCTTCAGGATCGTCATCTTCAAGGCTCACGGTACCCGTGGCTCTCTCCTACTCTGCCATAAACATCCGACTCTACTGGTCATTATTGTTAGTGAAGGGACTCTACCTTCATATCGTGTGTGAAAGCAGCATCGAAGAAGCTTGACCGTGGGCAGATTATGGCTTTGTGCACCTGATACTCATCGACACCGCAAGTGATGGTGCAGTCTGAGTATTTGCCGGAGCTGAAGAGTCTAGTAACGCTACTCAGTAACATAGGATGACTCCGGCTTCTCGTCGACTTACTCTCGCAGAGACCTGTTCAAGTCAGCCTGCGGAGAAATATCCATGCTAAAAACCACGGATACAATTTCGCATTTGCTAAGGCGCCCGAAATATTATTGAAGTTGGTAACTTTCGACTGGAATGTAGCATAAATCTCGAGATCAGAAATAGTAAATGTCGGGAATTAGGGCAGTTAAAATGCAAGGTGCCCGCCGATCCCCTTTATGTAGGTGGATGATCAAATGCATGTCGGCCCAATGATTGTTAGGGGGATGTTTCTCGAAATGTGCAACTCTTCAGTTCGGCTTATCTACGTTGGTTATCTGCACGGCAAGAGATATTCATATGCCCGATTTGAGCGTGTGCAGCGTCCAGGACTGTTAGGCACGAGCAGACAGGGAGGGGCCTAATGTTTGGATGTCGAGGTTGGATGGTATGACTACCCAGCCAATCAGAATGTTGCTTGAAAGGCGGTAATCAGATAACAACTCATAAGAGGCTTCAAAGTGGTCGTTCACTGTTAAATCTCACCATGGTTGGTGTACAAGATGAACCTCCTCACAAAGCAGTAGTCTTAACCAGGTATTCTGGAGCCGCGTGTAAAAGTATGTTCATGAAATGTCTCAACTTTTAATGACAAGACTGAGCTGGCTGGACCTACCATCACATTGCTATGTGACAGTGTCATTATTCGTTGACTGGCTGGTATCTAAACGCAATATTGACACGGATATGCTTGTCGGTTGCAGGGAGCATTCGAGGAGGCAAAATGGAATTGGAAAAAGCATTGAAGTGTCGGTATCGACTGTGCGACCTTGAACCGGAGACATGTTAATGCTACTAACAAGGACATATACTAACTATTGATTTTTCTCGGTTCCTGAATGGTCATCAATCGACACTTGTTGATGTCCACTGGTAGGTTGGCTTGTCCGTACAGCGTGTCTAGCTGGACCTACGACTCTTCTCTCAGGCTATGATGTATGGCGCGCAAGTTCGGTCTTACACTTGGAACGTGCTTGATTAGACAAAGCAGGCCGGATTTAGCAACTTCCCAAACGCGTTGAAGCACCGAGAGACGCTGAGCTGAATCCAGCCAAGAACTCCAGGGGGGTTCACATTGGCGCCTCAGCACGTACATTGTGCTGTTGGGTGTGGTACACAGATAGTAATGAATAGTAATCTGCTGCGGTATCACCACACTGAATCAGCTTACGGATAAAATGCAACCATCTCTTGCAGATACATTTAGTGAAATTCGACCCATCAGTGACCCCTGGCTGTTTGGCTTGGGAAGTTGGCTGCTCTAGAACGCCTACACCATTCCGTATGTAATCTGCTCTGGAGTTAAATAAGATGTCGCTGGCCAGGTTTCGAATCGTAGCGCATTCCCCGACTCTATGCTCCATTTTCAATGCACAAACATCCGCATCTCCTGAGATTGTTGTACCCTCGATCGTTGCCTTTATCTTACTCCTGAAGTCTTGATGGCTCATCCCGGCTCATTCTCAAGGACATCTGGTGGCCTCATCCCGCCCCCAGCAGCTGTCAATGATACTCACAAAGTCTATGGCATTGCTGCCGCTTGTATTGCTCTCGGTGTTCTTGCTTCGCTCACCGTCTTCATACGAATTGGTACCAGGTTTCATCTAGGCATCGTGAAAGCTGACGATTATGTTATAATTCCAGCAACCGTAATGGGAATTCCCCACATGCCCCTTTCTGAGCTTATATCATCGCAGGTCACATATATCGGCTGGACAGCTATGGCTGGCTACATAAATCTCAACGCCGGTGTGGGCAAGCCGCTCTGGGAGATTACCATACCTGAGTTCTCAACATGGTATAGAGTACGTCGCACAGTACCTAACGGTTTTAGAAGATACCTACTAAATACTGTAGGGAATGCTTGGCTACATATGGTTATACCCAACAATGTCAGGCTCGATCAGGATTTCCATCCTACTCTCTTACTTGCGAATATTCACGGTCACGAATTCGCATCCGAAATATACCCTCTGGGTACTCTTGGCAGTACAAGCCGTCTACATTATCATCTTTTCGATCATGCCCGCGTTTATATGCAGACCAATATCTATGTTTTCATCGCCGCTAGAGCGGGGGCAGTATTGCGACCCCATGTTATACATTCGCATTCAGATCGCACTGCACGTCACTAGCTGTGTCCTTGACTTTATTCTTCTCGTTTTACCCATTTACCCGGTCTATAAGCTCCAAATGACAGTCAGAAAACGTCTTGGTGTTGCCGTCATGTTAATGATGGGGGCCGCGTAGGTTTACTTGTCTGATTCTATCCTCCCTGTGTTGTGTTGGCCTCTGTTCTAGTTCCCCGAGGCTAATGTATCTCATGTCCTACGATAGTGCAAGCATAGTAGCAGCATATAAGTTCGGACATTTTGCTGCCGTGTTTGGGCATTACTCGCCACATGATCTTACTTGTAAGTAGAGTGCCATGGCGTTAGTTGGAAAGCTGTTCCTGATACGTTGTAGGGTACAAATATGAGATGTCTCGTTTCATCCCTGCGGAGTGGGAACTATATGGGACAACTGTCTGGATACCCTCCCAAGTCGAGCCAGCCGTCGCCTTAATAGGGACATCCCTACCAGCGTTGCGGCAATTGTCGTCGATATTAAGGAAATCGAACAATGCGAGCTCTGAAAGAAGCCAATACGGAATGTATTCAGCAGATGGTATGTGGCGAGCAGGACGCGAGTTAAACACCAGGGCGGTGGTTAAGGGGGGCCAAGTCCATAGCCTAAACGATTCCGATATCGAACTACAGGCCTTGCATACGAGGTAGCTACTCTAACATACGCGGCACAAGTGCCTTTTCCTAAAGTCCGTAGCCCTAACTTATTACGGCTATTGGCGTCTCTACCCTTCCCACTTGCAATCAGATGCTGCACCTGGTTAGGCTCCTAGCACCCGCGGGATTCTCCTCAGCGGCTGCGATGCAAATGCGGTATATTGCTTGCGCCTGTTGCGTGGGGGAACCCCCATGTCAAGGAAGCGATCGTCATGCTCGAAGCTTTGTTGCGGATCGTGAAGAGCAGGTTTTATTCTTGCCAAGTTTGTTGGAACCCCCTGAACTCCTTAAACTTCTCCACCGCCCCCCTCTTGCAGTAGTATCGTTTACTTCGCGGTAGCCCAAATTCACGAGGGACCGAATCGGAGGCCGGTTGTTCTCACGTTCGGCTCAGCTCTGATGCTGCTTTTGCTTTTAATGATGGCTTCCTTTGAAACATTGCGGGACCCGATGGAGGTTCCCGCATACGGTCTTCAAGCTATGACCCAGCAGGGAGTCTCACTCATCAACATGCTTATGACGTATATATTCTTTCCCAAGCAGCACAGATGGATAGGTGGGTTATGCGGGTACGGATGCGAACAGTACTTTTGTGGTGCTCTTCACGGTATAACGCCTTTTCAATGCATCATATGCCAATCTTCAATCCTTTCGTTGAAGCGAACATAGGCATTGAGGTAAGCAGGAGTACTCTTTGTAAACTGGCAAGCGGGAGCTCCTCTGGAAGAATTCGGCCACTGGCATCCGGAGGCTGGCTTCCCATTTCCAGAGCGCGGAAGACCACGAAATAGAACAGTAGAAGCCGAACTTTGATACAGCCATATATTAAAGCTTGTAGTAGTTCAACCCTGGCGAAGGTAAGCTGAATACTTGTTAGATCCAGTATGAACTACCGGCTTTAAGGCTTTTGGGATTACATAACTCCTATACACACAGAACGTGCGGGTCATCTTACTCCTATTTTAACCCTTATTCCAAAAAGCAGCAAGACTGCTACTGCAGGAATACCATAGCGTTTTATATCCCAATAGGTCCGTGATAAGGGCAAGAGGGGTAATTCACGTTCTTCATCAGCTTTCTTGTTCCAAAAGTCTGGACCAAGTTACATCACGTTCCACCTCACTATCGCGCCTGTCAGAGGCAAAGGCCGGCGACCCCTTCCCGGGCCGTAGAACTCGTTCGTCCATTCCGCCATTTGCTTTATGACGGCTTCCTGCGTCTTCTTCATGTCCTCATTGACGGCATTACTGGCGCGTAGGTCATTGCAACGGCGCGCGCCGGGGATCAAGATGCTCGGCGTCCGCGGCGTGGAGGGGAAGGGACCGCCTGTCCGGAACACGCTGGCCATCGACGCGGATCACCACGGGTCGAACTCGCCGTTAACCCACATGAGCCGCTTGGTATCGTACAGATGCCAGCCCTTGATGTGCGCGTTGAGCGCAGCTGCGGTCTTACCCCGGTATGAGGCGTACGTGTAAGGGCCTTGGCGGGGAAAGAATAGCTCGCACTGGCGTTGATAGTACTGGGCATCTGCGAGGCGAGAGAACACCGTTGGGAGATCCCTGGGTGCTCCGCTAGAAACTTTTGTTAACCGCGGATGAAGGACCGTTGCGAGCCGACAGTATCGTCACTCGGGGTGGGTGGGCGCTTACGTCTGTTAGTAGGAGAAGGGGTCGTTGCATGTCATCCAGACCCAAGTCCGGAAGAATGCGTTTGATTCGGTCCAGTCCGTGAACATTGGGCTGCTTGCGTTGTACGTATCCAGGCATAACACGCTATTCTTGTCTTGCCAGTCTTCATACCCGTACGACGCGCATACTAAAGAGCACTACTAACAGCTGGCGCTTCCCCATCGCGAGCATAATAGGCGGGGCCAAGAGACAGTTGAAACTCACAGCTTGGCAAATATGATGTTGTGCACCACTTGGCGTAATTGGGAAGGGCTTCCTTGAGCCCGACGCCGTGTTTACTAAACTCTGCCACGGTAGTGTTGGGGGAGACACCCTCGATAGCGTCGGACATTTGATAGAAAGTGGAGTTGCCCTATAGAACTTCGAATTAGCACAAATTCCAAAAAGGGCCAATCGATGGTATCCTGCAGCGTCATGAGACGGGCATATGTACGTACCGAGTAAAGCTGGATACTCTGCCAGGCCCAGATCGGAGCGGAAATCGCCGCCGCGGTATCATCACCGTGCCGAACACCTTGGAGTCCGAACAGCCGCTTCAAATCGACCTTCTGCTTTCGTGAGCCGTGCAGGAACACATCGCCGACATACTCGATGATCGCGGAGAAGTCCTTCGAACAGTTTTTGGGCATGCCCTGAAGCCCACTATCAGCGAGCTCCTTTGGTATATAGACAGTAAGGACCATTGTTGAGAGGAATGCAACAGGGTCAACCATTCTTACATCTTGGATCAGATAGAAGTACTGCCAGTAGTCATAGATAGCCTACACCGGCCCACTACTCGAATGAGTCTCCCAGAAGGTCCCCGGCACAGCTGGCTTTCGCGATCAGTATCCATTACACTATCACAGCTCCATGTGCACATACACTTCCAACCCAGGCACCGAGCGTACCAGAGTATGAGCCAACACTCCAAATCCAGGGCTTCACTTGACGTCAGCTTGCTTCGATGTAAAGTGAAGAAAAGACGGCGCGCCGTATAGTGTTTTCCGCGTTCGAGGTGCCATTCTGCTCAAAAGGCAGTTCGACCATTCTTGCAAAGTGGACAAAGTCGGCGGCCGATTGGTCGGGATTCAAGAATCGCAGATTTTTGGTCGTCTGTTCGACATAAGGGGTTGAGTTTCCCCAGTACCGGTGCTCCACGAGGAGGACAACACCGCCGACTTCTTTGGCTATCAAGCCTGTGATGGCGGCATCAGTCAGGTACCCCGTGTAGCCACCAGCAGCCACTTCTCCGGGGGTGAACAAGATGATTGGGCTTCCCGGACCCTTCCAATAGGTGGCATTGTACTAATACGTCTGAGAGAACGTGCCGAAATCCGGGGGTTTCGTGATCGATATACTGTTCGAAGTAGGCAAGGCCTGTTTCCGGTTGAGATAGGTCTGAAAGAGTTGCGGTTACTTTCTCGTCAACTTTATCTAGTGGGGGAAGCGGTGGAGGTGGCGTTAGTGCAAGTACACCACTGATACCTAACATTGCGAGGAAAAGCGAGATAGACTGCAGCACGGAGAAGCCCATTTTACGCTTGCTACGTGAGGAGTCAGATGTCACCAGAGACCGGAGGAATACACATCAGCATTCGGGGGAGGGCCAGTATTTATCGGACACGATAGCCAGTATCTATCCGCCCCATCTACCTCCATCGACCTCGACTCTTCTCGATGGTGGCAGGTAACCTGGAGGAGCAGCATTGCTGCTATAGCAAATTTACCAGGGTCGTGATCATGCCGACGACCTCCGGTAAGAGAAAGCCAATTACGCCTCGAAGTCTCGCCCGTCCAACGCTTAACACGCGAGATAAGGCTAAGGAGCCAGGGTTGCGGGGAGATCAGCGATGCGGCACCGCTGGCGGGGAAACGTAGAGGTGCGTGCGAAGACGTGAGTGGCGGGAAAGAGGTTAAGGACAATGAAGCAAGCATCACAACCTTACGCTGCATTGCAGCGTTGCGTTTCGAACTTGTCCCAAATCAGCAGGTGGCCCAAGATAATACCAGGCCGCAACGGATAGGGGTTGATACTGACAGTGACATTGCAGGACGAACTGGATCACGTATGCGGAATGCCGCCACAAAAGCCGGTTGTAGGCAGGCAGACCGCCGGAATAAAGTGGCCAATGAGAGAACCGATGCCGTGATTTACTGACTGCCAGGCAGGTCTAAGCAAGGAGTCGAAGCGACGTCAGATCCAAGCCGTCTAATAAGTCCATGAAATTTCGCATTGGTTACCGGCCGCTCGTCCTTTATGCCGGCCCGGGCACCTGGAGTTGGACATCATTCTTGAAGTTTATTGGCCCTGCCCCCTCGGCATAAGCAATCCGTCGGAAGACCTCCAGGACGTGGTTGAATCCGTGGTTAAGGTATGAGACAGTCCAAGCTGGCGAGGAATCCGCAACACGAGGATGTGAGCTGCAGCACCCTTTTCTTCTGGAAACTCGATCTCGAACTGATAGCCACTCGCCGACTGGTTGATTAAAGTCAAATGGTTCAGAGGCCACTACATTCCTCTAAGTATTGGAAAAGCAGGCTCCACTTCACCCTCTGCTTGAGAACCTACTAAGGAGGTCGCCTGCTCTCATAATATGAGTGCTCACTGCTTACTAGTCGAGAAATCTCCGAGGGTCACCTCAATAACCATTCTCGATACAGGTGGTCTCGGTCCTCCCCGACCGTATTCTTGCATTGCCTGGAGGGACCTTCAAGTGGTTTTCCTCTTGCTTTCGTGGTGGGGTTACTGCTTGAAATAGCTGGGAACGGGTCATGGTTGATTTTCGATCTCATCTCCTTGCCTCTCAAATCGACTTTCGAGATAGAACCAGGAGTTTTGGATAGTGGGTATTGCGCTGGCGGTGCTGAACCGCAGAAGATTCCCGTACCATTAACGCTATGCGTTTTTGCTTGACGGCGGCTCCTCGCAAGGTGCAACAGTAATGCCCCACTCAAGCATTTAAGCATATGTATGAATCAATTGAATACCATATGTTGTTGAATTCAATAAAGCGAATAGATAGCGTCAACATCAATTATGCCTAATATCTCAGGCTATCGCCACCTTTGAACTTCCTGCGATTCAATTGGGTGGAAGCATCGAAAGCTCCCATCGCGGACAATACTTACTCGACACCACGTTTATACACCCCGGGAGCTTTTCACGTCGAGGTACACGCACCTCAGCTCATAAGCTCTCTCACTATGGGTCTCTTCAGCCCGTCTGAGGGCCCGGCAAGTAAGCAATACCCATATACGTCCACCACCAAACCAAGCAACGGACGGGCAAGTGCTGACGGGGACCTGGTGACCGACAAAACAGAGGCCACGAGACAGGAGATGTCGGATGCTAAGCTCCCGCTCGCCTACCGAGACAGCTGCGCAAACCTCCTCATTCCCCTGAACCGATGTCGGGTCGATACCTACTACCTACCGTGGAAGTGTGAAGTGCGTCACGGGATTAAGCCACGGCCCTCTCCGACCTTTCTCTACGATGGTTATGGAATGTGCTGACAAGCTGCGACCGGTTCGGACCTATAGAACGAGAGGCATAGTTACGAGAAGTGCCAGTATGAAGAGTTCAAGAAGCGCGTGGCGAAGATGAACGAGCTGAGGGCGGCCAAGGGCGGAGCGCGAAGCAACTAGGCAGCGGCCAAGCTATATCATATTATGACAGTATAGTGGGAGGCCCGCTCGCTCCTTCGATGGGCAATCGATCGAGAAACGGATAGAGAACCGATAGAGCACTCTGTATACATATACTCCCTGCTCCCCGCGCTACCTGCTGCTGGTGCGGGCTGTCCTGCTAGGGCAACATACGACTGAAATAAGGTTCTTGAGCGGTAACTTGGATGGGCTCAGTCCTTCGACTATATATGCGGTGATGCTAGTGGTGAGTGCATGCGCAAGGAATCCTCTAGGCTTGAAAGGTGTAGGTAGTTGCCCGCCACCCAAAGACTCGTCCAAAACGAGCGGTGGGATATGGACATCCCATGGCGCTTTGCACCGGCTGAGAGACTGGGAAGACATCCAGTCGCATTGTTGATTGTAGCTGATATTCTGAATGTACGGCAAGAAGATCAGGGAAGACGAACAGGCGTCTGTTGATCGTGCCAATATCACTGATCCTCCCCCCTAATTCAGCTTTTATCTGGATTGGCTGCTTCTTTCCAGTGCTTCGATATAGCCGTTACTCCGCGTTACGACCCATAACTCTTCTAGATTGAATCAATGTCGCTCTCACAGCGATGGAGCCAATTCCATTAAGCCACTGAGTGGGCCAACTCCGGATTATTCCAGGAGAATATCATTAGAATGGTGCGATAGCTGCAAGGTGACATGTAGCCCACCACTTCCGACTCAAATATGGGTGGAGGTAACTGTCATCGGGCTCACAAGCCCTGGGGTACGGACAACATATAGACCAGTCACTGGGTGGAATGGGCGCAACTGTATCTTGTGGCGGAATGCATATCCCGCGGGCTATCGGCGTCAGGGTACTAGGGCAGTCTAGACATAGCGACGAAGGGCTTATGAATGCTGCTAACGCGGCAATCATTTAAGACACTACGTCACGTTCAATACGTCTCAACACAAAGCTAGCCTGGTGAGGCATCAAAACGGATGGTATCTTTAACAGTAGTTACAGAATAAGGCGAACTAAACTCCCTCGTCTTGCTCGATGGATCTGCGCAACACACTAAGACGACCTAACTAATGCAAGTCGGATACCTGATAACCCCTCGGGCATTATCATACATAGAACATGACACAACCTTCAAGGCGTAGACACCCACTCAGTGTTAAACCCCATTCCATGCCGACATAACACTCCCAAGCTTTCAAAATCTCGCGTTCGTCTTCCTGCGGCTTCTGCCACCGGCCGCCTTCCGACCCAGCTCCGGGAGGGACGAGGAGAGCGGCGCGAAAGAGGACCCGCTCTCGCTCCGGCTCTGGGACGCGGAGAGGACTGGGCCGGCCTGCCCACCCCGGGAGCCTAGGGGCGCCGTCAAGCTCCTTGTATTGCGGAGTTGATCGGAGTTAGAGGAGCTCTTGCTGATCCATCCGGGGCCCTTTGGCAGGCTCGACGATTTCGGGTCGTACGTTTCGTCGATGGCATCGTTAGCGTAGTTCTCGACGAACGCGGGCTCGAGCTCGACTTCCGCGTCACTAGACGAAAGTAGCTCTATGACCTGCGTCCCAGGCGGGGGCGGGAACTGCGATGATGATTCGCGCGGCTGGTTTTCTAGCCGTTTACGCCCCGCCCTCTTTGGCGGCGGCGGCGATATGAAGGCCATGGTAGCCGTAGGCTGACGGCGGAGCCTAGGTAAGGAAGACTCTTCGTTCTTGACGACACCGTTCAGGCTTGCCTGGCTGTTGTCATGCTCAACGCGAGGAAAACTGTTCGGGATCCTCGAGGATGCTTCCTCGTCTTGATTGTCATCCGATTGGTGGTTCAGCTTTCGCATCGCTTCCTCGGATTCCAAGCCTCCCGCGGCCCCGGTTGAGGCACGCCTTGGTTTCTTTGCAGCCAGCTGTTGACAGAGCGATTGAGACTTAAGGGGACTTTCGGCCTGGCAGGAGGATTTCGCTGTGCAAAAGATGGTATTGATGGACGCTAGCGAGCCAGGGGTAGACGGGTCGCTAAATGACTGCTTTTTGGTCTTCGAGGCCGTCACGTTAGAGTCCGCAGCCGAGCTGGGTGCCTTCACAGGGGACGGGGCAGGAGTACGAATGTCTTCGTCACCGTCGTCGCCATGAGCATCCAAGACCACCGACGCACCGCGCACGTCGTCATCCGCTTCCGTAACTCTGAGGGAGTCGGGGTCATTGGTATCGTGGTCTATTATGTAGTCCAGTTGTCGCCCGCTGCGGACACTACTCGCAGATGAGGGCACTGTCGGCTTGACATATGTGACCCTCGGAGTACCGGTAATGACCTCGTCCTCGTCACCGCCGAACAGCGGGGCAGACGACTGCTCTCTAGGTTCGACCGAGTCTGACAGAAGTAGTGCAGTGTCGATAGCTTCAGTGTCAACGTCACCCCTGTATCCCGAGCTTTCAATGGCTGATGGGTCGCTGCATGTGACGTCGACAACCTGGCTGGTAATGTCATGAAGCTGTCGAGAAGGGCTGCTAATATTAGACATTGGAAGCCCCTCTGGTTCCTTGCCTTGGCCTGGTTGGTGATCGGTCGAATTGCTCGAAGCTCGTGCCTCGTCGCCTTTTGCCGGTTCGGCGGATGGTCCGGGGGACGACGCTACGCCCGGGTAGATGCCATCGCTGCCTCCTATAACTGGGAAAGACGATTCAGTAACACGACAGGCTTCCTCGGGCTGTGCTGATACCTCTTTATTCGACTGCTCGGGCATATCCGAGAGACCGCCGTTGGGATGCTGGCTATTCGATGCTATCTCGGCAGATTTGCCGCCGTCGAAGGAAGGTAACGGCTGTTGAAGAATCCTCGGTTCTTGTATCTCGGAAAATCGTAGAGTGCGGTATCCCTCGTCTTCTGCCTTCTCGTCATCGTCTTCCTCCAAGTCGGGCGCCTCGAACTTGCCGTAGATACGTTGACCGGTGAGTGGATCATACCGCTTCTGGGAGCCATCGAGGTTGCGATCTCTCTTTGCGAGACATACTTCAACACCCGTCGCGTCATCATCAATTCTGACGACGACTCCGGTAACGTCGGAGATTTGGGGCCCCCAGCCCGTAGCCTCAGAGCAGGACCACTTCTTCCACGTGATTACCATCCCGGGCTTTACATCTCCGGGTCGCAGGATAGGAAGACCGGCTAGTTCTTCCGGCAATGACGGCAAGTCGTCCATGTCCGTGAACTGACTCGCCTCTGCTATCGGGTCATTCGACTCTTGGTGTGACTCGACGATATCGTCGTAATTTAACTGTACATCGTCATCATCCGTACCGTCTTCGATGCCATTGAACGTCTCGTCATAGCCTTCCCCGCCCCATTCAGAAGAGTCATCATGTTTCCTCTTCTTGTTGGAGTGCCTATCTCCCTGGTAGAAATGTGTCTGATTACGCTCGGCCCTCTTGCCTTGGCCACCACGCTTGTTGGAACTCTTGTGGAACCTAGAGGCCTGCTGCTGAGGATCCCATCGCTGAACGAACGGGAAAGGCGGCTCGCTGAGTTCCACCCCTTCCTGGCAACATTCAACGGCTCGGTATACGACCTTTTCTCTCCAGCGATCCGGATCTTCTTCCTCCTCTGCTGGTCCTCCGACGCCGGCTTCTGGCTGTCTGGAACCGGAGTTGTCTTGGTCAAGCTTATGGTTTGCAAGAGGGCGAACGCCTTCCATCAGTTTTGCACGTACTTTGTCCGCATCGTCCTTGCCCTTCGGGTTGTGTAGACCCAACGCGCCGAAAAGGAGCCTGCGGCCAGCGCCCACATCGAGTCGGCGCCTTTTTGGACTTGAATCGGACTGCACCGAAGTCGTCTCGCTCGCAGGTGTGTCCCGGGGCGTCTGGACTTGAGCGGTAGCTTCCTCTACTGTCTCTCGCTTCCTTTTCGAACATATCTGCGCATCCGTCATCGAATCGCCCTCGTGAAGAAGCTCAGCCTTCGAATCAACATTCACCCCACCACTTGCGATCGCGTCTAGCAGCGCTTTTCGTTTCGCCTCAAATAAAATCTTCAACTCAACCGCACTCTCGTCAGCTGCGTCAGGCACAGAGACAGCGCCATCTTCAGGGACTAGAGCGGTCGTCTGAGTGGTCCTCGCTTGTGCTTGGGCTTGAGCCAGCTTCTTTGCCTTTAAAGCAGCTCTCCGACGAGCGTTGCGACTTTTTGTACTCTGCTTGCCTAGCCCCGGGGGAACCGGGGCGGGTTGTGGCTTGTCCCGGGGCGGGTTTATTTGCGTCTGCGATGCGGAAGCACTTGGTGGAGCTTCCGTCACAGGCCTTTTGTCAGGGATTGTCCCACGTGCGGATTTCATCGTGTGGTTAGCTTCAATCTGCGGCTCGGAACTGGATTCAGCCTCGCTGCTTTCGCCGTCTGAAGTGTCATCAGATGATGTTTCATTGTCAGAGCTGCAGCCGCTGCTGCTTCTTTTGCTTGTTGTGTCGCTACTGCATTCTCCAATATCCTTGCCCCCGCCGTGTGCTTGAGACTTATGGAGGGCGCCTCTGGTAGACACCTCTTCCGGGCCACTGTCATCGTCATCGCTGTTGCTGTTGCTGGTATTATCGCTTTCCATGCTCGCATTATTTAACGAATCCCCCTGCGCGGCCCCGCCGCTGGAATCACTGTCCTCATCAGCGCTACTGGTGTCCGACTCGGCCTCTTCCCCGGAAAGATCATCACCATCATCTTCTAGGGAGTTTTCAGAGTTTTCCTCCTCAGAGCTAGAGCCGGTACCGCTACTTGAAGTGTCCCCGTCATCCTTTTCAACCGTGGTTATCTTTCCGGAGCTTGGTTTGCCGCCGTTGCCGCCGATAATAGTAGCGGAAGTGGCCTCATCATCGCCGCTTAACTTGCTGCTGGCAAAAGAGCCCGAAAGCATAGCCATGTGCGACAGTCCCTTGCCAGAGGAAATTGACCCCGGAGGCAAACCGCGCTGATCGAAGTCGCGAACGAATGCCGAGACCTCCTCGGGTTCATCGTCCTCTTGTGAATTACCATCGTCGTCGTTCCTATGGAAGAGCTTGTTGGTCGCGAAGGCAAGAGCCGTCGCATTCGCTCCTGCAGCATCCGCGGCTGTACTTTTATGAGGTGGGGGTTTTTGTTTCGGGGCACCTGAGCGAAGCCGTGCGAGAGTTGTGGTATCCGACATCTGAGGCGGAAAACCATCACTCAGCATCGCGTAGGCGTCCTTGATGTCCCCGTCGCTAGCTGTGAGAACGGACTCGCATATCGTCGGAGGCACCGAGGGGAAAGCAGTACGCAATACTGAGATCTTATCCGGGGATTCCATGTTCGAGTCCCGACGACCAGGAGAACTCGCGACGGCTTGTTCTTCGTCATGACTCCCTTCGGCTGTGGTAGTATTGGCTTCTCTGAGGTCCTCCACCTCTCGGGTGAGCTCGTCGTCAGCTTCTAACTTCGAAGCCTCGTCCATGCTGTCATCATTATCTGCGTCGGAGGACTGTGGTTCGTCGGACTCGAATTCATCATCATCATCCTCCTCATCATCGTCGGCGTGGGGGCGGGGGTGGGCGTCCTCAAAGTCCTTAGACATCCCAACTCTCCCCGAACCAGGACCGTCTCCTCGCGCGCGGCCTTCCGTAAGCAGTAGCATGGGGATACCGTTTTCGCCCTCGCCATCACCGCCTCGGGGTAGATCCCCTTCGTCCTGACCGGCAGGCTCACCTTGGTCGTATAGTAATCTGCGCTTCTTGCGGGGAGGGATGTGAATAGGAGGACGGGCTGGCGGGGCTCTGAGTAGCGGACGACCAAACGGAACCCCGTCAACGAGACGTTTCCCATCGGACGAGATCTGATACCGACCGCTTATTCTGCGACGTCTCAGATCGTCCGTCTGGAGGGGACGGATGAGAGCCTGGTCGTCGTCCTTGAAGAGGCTCCCGATCGCTGAGAAGTGCAGACATTCGAATCGGGACCCATCGGAACCCTGGCGATAGACGGCATAGTCCTCCAATCCCCACTGGTCGCTCTCAAGGGGAAAGTAGTTGCTATGGACGTGTTCGAGCAATTTCGCTACGGTCGGATCGCCCTCAAGGGATAGTGGTAGCATAAACCTGTCGTCAGGTAGGCCATTGCGCTGCACGACGATGCGCAGGCGGATATACTTGTGGCTCATCTCGGCCGTCACGGCATGGGAACGGCGGCCGCTTTTCGCTGTAGTCACTCTCGTACAGTCGTGATATCGTGGTAAAGGTGTAGGTTGTATATGCAGTAGCAGCGTATGTGCATGGGGAAGAAATGCGAGGTCAGAAGATACTTTGTAATTACGGCTGATGCAATAGCTGGCAGAGATAGGACTGTAGATCAGACTTGACTCTGATACTACAAGTAGATGCTGAGGTGAGCGTATGAACTAGAATAGTACGAAGGCAGTATGTGGGAAACGCGGTAGAGCTGGGAGCTTGACGCATCTCGAAAAGTTACAAGGAGGGACCCAAGAAGTGGAATAACGCGCTAGGGAGGCGCTAACCCAATCAGGTTATTTGTCGCACACGCGCATAAGACGCCGATATTTCTAACATGGAAAAAAAATGCAGGTATTGGGTGCATTGAAAGCGGCGAATGCATTTAAGCGGATTAGGATCAAGCAAAACCGCGGGGTAATTAGAGAATCTTTGTTCGGAAGGCCGATTGGGGAGTTAGTCCGAATACCGCTTTAACCGTTTCGAACATAGCATTCGCTTACGGACGTGCATGAGGCCTGCATACTAGGAGGTTAAAGTACTTCGGAAGTTTATGCAAAGCCGATCAAAGCAAGCCCTACCTAAAATATCATCGTTGATCGTTCACATGTGCTTTTAAAGGGGGAAGAGCAGTAGGTTACTTCGGTGGGGCGTAATAGTCAGCAGTGTATACTTATATATATATATATATATATATTGGGGTTGTGCGCTTAGGTGAGCGGTGGTGTGGCAATTACAACGCGAGGAAGGTGCAACCTAGTACATAGGAAGATGCCGAACCAGGCCGAGAACCGGTCCTTTGGCCCAATGGCAAGGCGTCTGACTACGATTCTACAAAGAATGTAACTACTGAAATCAGGAGATTCTGGGTTCGACCCCCAGGAGGACCTTTTCTTATACTTTTTTGCCCTTAAAATTATTAAAGGAGCATTATATTATTGTAATGTACTATATATGTAACTGTTGGTTGGCAATTGGTACTTACAAGTGTTGCTTGCTAGCTAGCTTTATAGGCCCAGGTTGTAAAAGTGCTGCTTAAGACACTCTTTATCTATAAATGACCTTTTATTATCTAACTATGTATATAAAGGCGACTGCTAACAGATTAGGTTTATACTTCCCTGGAATATATAAAATTAACGCATAAAATTTACGCTGGATTTCTGAATTTAATTACTATAACTATTAACATAGTAATATTTTTTAGTTATTAATAACTGTAATATGTTAACGTACTACATAAGCGAACCGAATACATAAGCGAAGCGAACAGATTTTAGCACGTTTTAACTATCTAACTTTAATTATTCATTTCTTAACATTAATAATATAAAACGAGTTCTAAAAAAGCGAAAATAAACCTAACCGTTTAAGTTAAAAAAGAACTTCGAAACTTAAATATGCGATATTTAGTTTTATATATAAAGTTAACCAAATTACGTTATATAAACGATGTAACGGTAAACACGCCCGAACCGACATTATTCCCAGTTCGCGGAAATTAACGCCGACTGAAAAAAAATCTATTATCGACCGAATCCTTAACCTAAATATGCGAACGTCTTTTATCCGGCTTTAATACGTTAAAAATATAATAAATTTGTTACTTACCTAATATATTACGATATATATCGAGATTAATTAAATATCGACCGTTATTAAACGGTGAAAAAAAACTTAAAATATGTTTAAATCTACAAATTAATTATTAAAGGGTATTATACGAAAATTTAAAAATATTTCGTAAATAATTCGAATTTATGCGAGTTATAATCGTAAAATATAACTTCGTAAAAAAAGGTATTTATAATTTTAACGAAACGGACTTTTAATAAAGTTTTTTATAATATCGAATATAATTATTATAAATATTAAAAAACGTAAAATATTTAAATAAGCGTAAAAGGAATCGAAAATAAGTTATAATTATATACGTTATTAATTTAGAAAATTAAGTTTTATTATTATTTATTATTTTAATTAAAATACCGAATTCATTTTTTAATATCGCTATAACTTATTATTAGCCTATTAAAAAGCTATTATTAATTATAATAATTAAATAATGAACGAATTAAATTTAAAACAAATTTAATATTTCGATATGTATATTTAAACGTATATATAAAAAAAGAGAACGTTTTTTAATTTTCGACGGTTACGAAAATTATTATTCGTTAAAATTCGAAAGATATTACGCAAATAACGGTATTATTACGCTTTATATATCTTTTTATTATTTTAACGGCTTTTACCTTTTAATGTATCTTACTTTTCCGTTTTAAAACGCGCTTATTCGCTTTATATCGTATGTTTAATACGACGTTATTATATTCATACGGCGAAAATAAATTTTCTTGCCTGTTTTTACGGTACGTTTAAAGTTACCATAATATCAAATGATATTAAATCCGGATTTGCGAAAGGTAGACTTATTTTATTCGATCTTAATAACGTTTTTTTCGAATTAGAAATTCTGGTTATACTTACACCGACCGTTTTGCTGCTACTTTCGCCAGTTTTATATTTTTTTCTTACGAAAACCTTTAAAAGTTTCCGGGAAATAACGAAGTAAGGACGTTATTTATAAAGAAAAATTAAAAATTACAAAAATAACTCCTTAATAAAAATAATTAAAGTGGCTAATTTTTTAATAAACAGTAATTATTACTTTTATATAAAGTTTCTTTTGGGCAAAAACCGCCTAATTACGTAGAATGAACCATATTTTAAGTAAACTTCGAAGGGACCAAAAATATATGTTTCCGAAAAGAAGGAACATTTATTATATAAAAGGAACAAGCTTTTCTAGCCTAGAAAGAAACGAGTGGTAAAAAAATGCAGCTAATAACGGCTAAAGGTAATCGTTATAAAAAGAATAAAACGAAGAAACGGAAATATGACGTTTGCGGTAAGCCCGGACATAATGCGCGTAATTGTAAAGAAGCTATAAATACATTCAGCGAAAGAAATTCGGATTAATTTAAGTTGATTTAATATGTTATAGTTAATTAATGTGGATTTATTATCGCGAGATATCAGAATCTATTCGCTCGCTTATGCATTCGGTTTGTTTATATAGTACGTTATACGAAGTAGTTAATTATAATCTAGTAATGGCAATAGCTAAATTATTATTCAAAAGAGTAAAATGTTTTCTTTTTTTTTAAAAAAAAAGAAAAAAAAGAACTGCTTAGCGAACGATTTAAAAAAGAATCAAGTAGTAGTTAACAATATTAGACTAACATCGTACTTTAGAAAAGTTCTCTCCTAAGCTAATAATCAGTAATTTATTTAATAAAGGCTTGGTCTTAATAAAAAGTTAAAAGTAAAATAATAACATTTTCCTTTTTTTCTAACGAATATCTATATCTAAAAAGTATTATAATACGAAAAGATTAAAAAAAAAGAAAAAAGGTTATCGTTAATGGAAAATAACTTATTACCTTAATAATAACAGTGAAAAGTAAACAGACCAAAAGGTCTACTTATTCAAAAATAGTATCCCGACTTAGATTTAAATAAGCTTTATATATTCTAGATAATAACTTAAGTAATATTAAATAAGATGTTAAAGTACGCAAAAAATAAATATTTCGAAGTAAAAAACAGGCTAAAGAATTAAAACTTTAATACGGAGGCTTTAAAAGGTTGATAGTATAACTAAATAAAATAATAATATAATTTCTGAACTGGTTTTAATAAAGTAATTATAAAATCTAAGTATGTAATCGAAAACGTCTAAGGCGTTAGAAAGCGTTTAGTCCGAAATACGAGTAAATAGTTCGAAAAAAGCTTTTACTATAATAGAAAAAAGCGATATAAAAAAGATTAACCCTTTTAAAAAAAGGTGAAATAAAGCTTAGAATGTCGTTTATTAAAAAACTCCAAACTCCTTAAAAGAACGAAAAATAAAATAGTAAAATGATCTAATGAAAAGAACATAGTATATAGCAACCTTGGTAATTTAAATAATTCTTCGTTTTTATCCTTATTTTAATACTTAATCTAGATTCTCTTGAAGAAAGGTAATAAAAACGTAATGGCTTTCTTAATAATTTATGCAGTTCCTTTAATAACATAAATAATTTTAATAAGGTGGGTATATATTTAAAAGAAAAAAAGTCTAATAATAAAAATAGGAAGTTTTACTGGAAACGTTTTAATTTTACGTTGAATAAAACGAATTACCTGCTTGGTTAGATTAATTAAAAGCTTTAAGATAAAGCTTACATCTTATACTTAAGAAGATCAATGATAATAAAGGCGTAAAATTAAAATAATTAAATTAGCTACTCTTTATTAAAACCATTACTAAAACTTGTAAAAAGGTGCCTTTTAAACTAATTATAAGTATTAAGAAAGACGGAAAATATTAAAAACCTCTTAAAAAACTTTAACTGTAATAAATAAAACCAGGTAAAGGTTCTTTTAAAAGCAGTGAAATAAAGTTATATATAATAATAAACACTTAATATAATGTATTATTAATGTTATAACCTAACATACTTGGCACGCATAGGAGCGGTTGGATCAAGAATGGGTCAACCCTTCCTTTCTGATTACGTGATCCAGGATGGTCGAGCAAGGTCGGTTCGACCACACTCGACCATAAAAAAATGGTCGAACAGGATCGGTTCGACCGTACTCGACCATGGAAGGATAATCGAACAGGATGGGTTCGACTATATTTAACCATAAGAAGCATATATACGTTTATTAATACTATAGTCTAGATAACTTCAGTTTGTAATATAACTTGGTTACCTAAATTATTTTTGATAATTTATAATTACTAAACGTAATTATTAAATATTTTATTACTTAATTCTTACGATATTATTGCTAATATAAACCGTATGATTAACGTCTCACACCACCTCGCGGTACATACCACCTCGCGGTACACTTTTTGGCACCTCGCAGGAACGAAATCAAATAAAGCAACTACAACGCCATAAATCAATTTAAATTAGTCGGATTCTTCTTCGCTAGAGGTATTTACAGCTTCTTTATAAGTACGCGTATTATGTCCGGGCTTACCGTAAACGCCATACTTCCGTTCTTTCGTTTTAACCCTTTTGCGACGATTACCTTCAGTCGTTATTAGCTGGGATTTTTTACCATCCTTTTTTTTCTTGGCCAAAAGAATTTGTCCTTTTTATATAATAAGTATTCTTCCTTTTTAAAAACATTTGTTTTTGGTTTTTCGGCGTTTGCTAAAAAAATGGTTCGTTTCGCGTAATTAAGTAATTTCTTCCCGAAAAAACGTAATTTTATACAAAAGTAATAAGTTACTTTTGGTTAAAAGATTAACCGATTTAACTATTTTTGTCGGCGAGCTGCCCTAATAATTTTTAATTCTTTTTTATAAGTAACGTCCTTATTTTGTTACTTTTTAGATATTTTTAAAAGTTTTTACGGGGGAGGGAAAAATAAAACCGGCGGAAGTAAACGGCGAGACGGTCGGCGTAAGTATAGCTAAAGGAATTTCTAATTCGAAAAGGACGTTATTAAAATTAAATAAAATAAGCCCAGCTTTTACGAATCTAGCTTTAATATTATCGGACGTTATAATAATTTTAAACGTATCGTAAAAACCGGCAAGGAAATCTTTTTTCGCGATATAGGTATAATAACGTCGTATTAAATTTTCGATATAAAGCAAATAAGCGCGTTTTAAAATGGAAAAATAAAATACGTTAAAAGGTTAAAACCGATAAAAAAAATAGGAAGGTATGTAAAAAGTAATAATATCGTTATTCGCATAATATTTTTCGAATTTTATCGAATGGTAGCTTTCGTAACCGTTAAAAATAAAAAGGCATTTTATTTTTTTCGTATGCGTTTAAATATATTTATCGAAATGCTGGATTTATTTTAAACTTAATTCGTTCGTTATTCAATTATTATAACTAATACCGATTTTTTAATCGGTTAATAATAAATTATTACGATATTAAGAATTAAGGTAAGTTTTTTCCGTTAAAATAATAAATGGCGGTATAACTTAATTTTACAAATTAATAATTTATATAATTATAATTTATTTCCGATTACCTTATTACGTTTATTTAAGTTTTTTACGTTTTTCGGTATTTATAATTATTATGTTATAAGTTATTAAAAATTTTATTAAAAAATTTGTTTTATCGAAATTATAAATATCCTTTTTTATAATACCGTATTTCGCGATTATAACCCGAATAAACTTAAATTATTTACGAAATATTTTTTAAATTTTCGTATAATATTTTTTAATAATCGATTTTTCGATTTAAATACGTTTTAAGTTTGTTTTGCCGTTGTATAAATCTCGACGCCTAATTAACCTTAACGCGTTCCGTAATATGTTAGGTAAGTAATAAATTCGCCATATTTTTAACGTATTAAAGCCGGATAAAAAACGCTTACGTATTTAGGTTAAGGATTCGGTCGATAATCGATTTTTTTTCGGTCGGAGTTAGATTTCGCAAACTGGGAATAATATCGGTTCGGACGCGTTTGTTATTAATTCGCAACCTTAAGGTAATAAATGGGACGTTATAAATAGAATTAAGCTTTTTATAACTAAGTTTCGGGTTTTTCTTTTTAGCTTAAACGGCTAAGTTTATTCTCGCTTTTTTTGTAAGTCGTTCTATATTATGGTTATTAAGAAATAAGTAATTAAAGTTAGATAATTAAAACGTTGGAAAAAGTGTACCACGAGGTGGTATGTACCGCGAGGTGGTGTGAGACGTTAAGTTTAATAATTAATTAAACCTTTTAATTATTATACATTATAAAATTTTATTTAATAATATTATTAAATTTTAAGAAATATTTTTAATATTATATCGTTTAATAAATAGCCCGCTTTAAAGAAAACCTTTTAGGTACTTAAGGATAACTTTATGGATTCCGATAATAAAAAGATTCGACCTAATTTCTTTTTAGAAAAAGCCTTACGCCGACTTGATTAGCTAATTAACATAGTTATATAATTTATAAATAATAAAATTAAGTTTATTAATATCTTTAAGAAAACCCGTAATTAACTAAAGGTCTAGAAAGTCGAATTAATAAGATAAGCAAGTATGAAGTAGCCCAATTAACCGGATCAACTAGTCTAACCCGTATAACCTGTTTAAATAATTTACGATAAGGAATCCGGAAAAGTTTTAAAGCTTATTAAGCTTGCCCCTTTTAACGGAACCATTATTAAGTTATAATAGTTCCTTACGGAATATCGCGTGTATTTTGAATATTTCCTAATTAAATTTATAACGTTTACCTTTCGAATCTAATTTGTTATAAGATAGTTAACCGGAAATGTAATTATTTAGTTTAAGCTTACCTTTCGTACGTAAATTATTAAATCTCCTTAATAAAGATTTATAAAGATTATCGTTACTTATAATAATTACGAAAGATTTAAGGAAAAATTAAAAAAGGCGTTCGGAATAATAAACGAAAAGATTAAGGCCGAAAAAAGGATTAAGGATTTAAAATAAAAAGGATTAATCTTTGCATACGGCAATTCCTTTATTTACCTAGCTTCGAAGATTAATTGGGGATAAAAAGTATTAATAACTGTATTTTTCGACAAACTAAAGGAAAAGGTACAAAAAGAATTATTTAAGGATAAACGCCTTAAAAAGTTATTAGATTATATTGTCATAATAATTAAGATTAACGACTAGCAGTACGCCTGAAAGATTCGATACTTTAAGAATTAGTAAAATAAAAAGCTAAAGTATCCCCTTAATACCAGTATACTACTAAAAACCAACACATCCTACAGAACGGCACCAGGACTTATAAAGTTAGGCGCAGTACAGTAACGCAACCCGCGTACCATCAAGTACCTTTAATTATAACAAAATAAAATATAAGGCCTTTTAATATAAGGCACCTAAGAAGTTACGACAAAATACCTGGATACCGGTGTCTTAAAAACCCCCCCGAAATAACCAAGGAAACGACAATAAATTAATTAGTATAATCAGGATTAAAGATAAGCATAATCCCCTTAAGGAAGTATAATAAAGATTGCAAAAGATAAAAGAACTCTCCTAAATAATTATTCAGAAATAGCAAGCCCCTATTACAAGACCTATAATAACCCAATAGCTAAAGAAATACGACGGGTAAAAGAAGCTTTTAAAGGACAAGTTATTCTCCCGCTTACAAAAAAAAAAAAAAGAAATGGTAATAGCGATACGAACAGCTAAAGTTAACTACATGGATTAAGAAATACCAAGGTTAAAACGAGAACCTATTACCAGGATAACCAGACCGATACGGGAAACTTTATGTTATCCAGTACAAGCGTACCAATTACCCTAAACATATAAAAAGGAAACGGTATATCGAAGACGACTTATATAAATATATAAGTAAAGATTCGACTTTTATAATTAAACCGGAAAAGACTTTAGGGATTAACGATAATACAGACATTTAAAGGCGTTCGCTTTAAAAGATACCGTTAACATCATTACGGCAGCGACAAATTAGCCTGAAAAAAAAAGCTGCCTTAATAAAGACCTTATATGGCATTACGGATAGTACGATTATAAGGAAAATAAATCCATTAGATAATTATAAAGATATTACTAGAAGTAATTAATAACTTGAACTTCCGTTTAACCTTTACGAATAACCCAAAAAAGCGATAAAGAATTAAAAAAAAAAACCAAAAAAAAACCGAAGATATAAGGTAATATAATATCTGATTTCAAGCACGACAAAAGGAATAAAAGGCCCTCGAACCGGAATACATTAGCAAAAAAGACTTCCAGATATAAGTCCTTTTATTCGAAGTTACTTTACGCCGACAGGAGGGATAACTAAAATAATTGCAGGCCTTTAACGTATAAAATCAAGAACGTATTAAGGTATTAAAGGACGAGTTAAAAGACGGACGCAACCTATAAGAAAGCCGTAGGATGGTAAGACCTAAAGAAGCTAATAGGAGCTTTCCAAAAGAGCTTTAAACGTGACGATAAAAGCTAAAAATAACCTTATTACCTTACAAGTAAGAATTAGGACGCATTAATTTACCGCATTAATAGACTACGGAGCAATAGGAGGTAATTATATTACGCCGGATATAATTAACCGATTTCGATTATCATAAATGGAAAAGATGGAACCTTATATTGCCAAAAACGCAAAAGGTTAAGCATTTACCTATAATAACGAAAAAATCAGCCGCAAGATTAATCACCTTAAAATCGTTATTAACGGACGAAACTAAATAGCAAATTTCGATATCGTTTCGATAAGGAACTACGACATAATCCTCGGAAAACCATAGTTATACTAGTAATAACCCCTTAATCGATTAAATAATTAATTAAGTAAAGATCGTTTTATATCAACTTAACAAAAAAAAAGCAAGATACAAAAAGATCTTAATATTCGATCGAAGATGGCGACGAATGCAGGTATAAGGATACGACAAAAACCTCACCACCTATAAAAACAAGACACAAAAAAGAATAAGGGTACCATAAAAGGATATAACGTATTATTGCTGCCATTAGAACAAAATTGCGAAAGATAAACGATTAACTACAGCAATAACCCCTAAAGCCAGAAACCATAACTAATATACCTTTATAATATTACAAATATAAAGGATTATTTCGAAAGAAACTCGAAACAAAATTACCAGAACATAACGAATGGGACTACGAGACAGTTCTTAAAAAAGGGACATTAACTAAATTCTATCCGATTTACAATCTAAACGAAATAAAATTACAGGTATTATGCAAATACCTTAAAGATAAGCTTCGAAAAGGTTATATACGACGTTCCAGTTTATTAGCCGGATACCTTATGTTTTTCGTATCAAGGAAAAACGGGAAGCTATACCCCGTTATCGACTATAAGCAATTAAACGATATTACGGTTAAAAATAAAATACCGTTACCTCTAATTAACGAAATAAAAGATCGCCTTTACGGAACAAATTGGTTTACGAACTTAAATTTTAAAAAAGGATATAATTAAATCGTTATTATACTAGGACATAAGTGGAAAATAGCTTTTAAGATAAAATATAGATTTTTCGAGTATTTCGTTATATCTTTCGGATTTACGAACGTACTAACAACCTTTTAACGGATGGGTAATTATGTACTTAAGGAATATGTAAGCATTTTCGTTATTTACTACCTTAACGACATTTTTATTTATTCGAAAATAAAAAGAAACATGTAAGATACGTTTATATAGTTCTTCGAGCCTTATAGGACGTTAACTTACTAATTAACATAAAAAAACCAGTTTTATACGCAAAAAGTAGAATTTTTAAGATATATCGTCACTTTACGATATATTAAAATAAACCTTAAAAGAATCGTTACAATATGAGAATAAAAAACGCCTATTATAATTAAGGAAATATAAGCCTTTTTCGGTTTCGCTAACTATTACAGAAAGTTTATTCGTAAGTTTAACAAAATAGCTACGCTATTATTTAACTTAACCAAAAAAAATTAAGTTTCTTTAAATGATAAAAATAAAAACAACTTTTTAAAAGATTAAAGATACGATTACTAACGAACTAGTATTAATTATATACGACTTAAGCCGCTTAATTAAGCTTAAACCTAACGTTTCGGATTACGCTTTAAACGTAATAGCAAAATATCGCGACGATTAAAGTAACTTATACCTTATCGCTTTTTACTTTCATAAGTTAAAAGAAGCAAAATTAAATTACTGTCTTCCCGATAAAAAGTTTATGGCCATTATTAAGGTTTTTCGAAAATTTAAATATTACCTTAAAGAAAACCTTTACCAGGTTAAGGTATATACCGACTATAAGAACCTTATTCGCTTTATTACCACCAGAGAACTTATAGGGCGATAATTACGTTACGCCGAAGAACTAGCAAAATACGACTTTATTATCATTTATGAAAAAGGATCACAAAACGGCAGAACAAACGCGCTTAGCCAAAAACCAGATTTCGAAAAGAAAGTAATTAAGGTTAATTATCAAATCTTCGATATTATACCACAAGGATACCTGCAATTACGACAGATAACAATAATTAAAGCAGCACCCCCCAACCTATATTAAAAAATTCAAGATTATAACGATAATATACTTAAAGACTAAAAAATGGAAAAAAACACAAGTTTTAAAAGAATATTAAGAAACATTAATACGAGACATATACGAATATTAACTATACGGATATCTAAGGATTCATAAAACCTTAAAACGATTATAACGTACCTATTATTTTTTTAAAATGAAATTAATAATAAAGAAAATACGATTACAATATTATATATGTAATAAGGGAAAGACTCGACGACATAAACCATACGGAAAACTATAACCATTACCAATCGCAAAACGATTATAGGATTCCGTAACTTTTAATTTTATTATCAAGCTTTCATTGTTAAAAAGCCCAGTTACGAATATATATTACGATAATATCTTTATAATCGTTAAGCGATTTATAAAGTTTTCCTACTTTTTACTATATAACAAGGATATAAACGTAAAATAACTGGCT
The DNA here is from genome assembly GCA_004154915.1 of Monosporascus ibericus. Classification (NCBI taxonomy): domain Eukaryota; kingdom Fungi; phylum Ascomycota; class Sordariomycetes; order Xylariales; genus Monosporascus; species Monosporascus ibericus. Next base: position 59,199 of record QJNU01000033.1, read on the forward strand.
TATATCTTTTTAAAATATATCTTAGGAATATACGGATTACTAATAAAAATCATTTTAAATAAAGGAATAACATTTATGTTGAAATTTTGGCAAGGATTTATGCCATAATTAGGCCTAAACCATAAATTCTCCAATGCATTTAAACTTTAAATAAACAAATAAACAGAAAGAATCAACTAAATACTGGAAACTTAGTTACGATATTATATTAATTACAAGTAAAACAATTAGGCACAAATATTACGCGTTACTTAATTAGCTTATAACACCAATTATCATAAAACTATGAAGATAATTTCAGTAAACGCCAATTTTAAGTTTATATTAAAAGCGTATAAAAATATATGCGAAGGCTTTATTAACGTTAAGGCAATCCTTATATCAAAATAATTTAAATAGTTATATACGAAAATAAAAATAAAAATAAAATTCGTACGCAACTAAATAAAGAAATACTATGACCAGAAAAGGTTAAAAGGATTAACCGTTTAAAAGGGAAAGATGGTTTACCTAGCCATTAAGAATATCTAAATTAATCGATTAAATAAAAAACTTAACTTTAAGTATATTGGCTTATATAAGATTATTAAAAGAATTTCAGAAAATAATTACCGATTGGAATTATTACCCAAGGTTAAATTCCATCCAGTCTTTTACGTTTTTTTATTTAAGTTAACATCGGATACCATCAAAGTTAATATAGAATACGAAAAAAAGGCAGAAGAAGATATACCGATATACGAAACAAAAAGGATTTATATTAGTAAAATTCTTTTATTAAAGCAAAAAACTTTCTTTAATCCGTATAATATCCTTTTAATTAAAAGTAATTTACTACGTTATAAATATTTTAAAAACCTTTTTATGTATATTTTATGAAGCAAGTTTACGTTCAAGAAAACGTTTATAACGTCATGTTACTTAATTTTCAAGTTAAACTTAAATATAATAACGATTAAAATTCGAAATAACTTTTTAATAAGTGTAAATACGTATATATCATTATATACGTTTTTAAGTTATTAATTAATTCGTATAACGAAATAGGCTTTATACTTTTAAAGTTAAGCATATTTATTAAAGTTTTAAGTATATATTTATATATATTTTAATACTTTGTGTTAATAAATAAATAATTAGCGGTTTTTTATAAATTTATTTAATTTTAATCTTATAAATAAACTGTTTGGACGTTTCGAAACACTTTTCTTAACCGGTATATATTAAAATGGTGCAGGGTGCAGAGCCGGGTACATGGCTTTGCCGATCAATTAGTCATCACCAGTCATGTATTTCTAGGAGTTCATTTTTCGCTGGGCGCAACCCCAGAAAAAGGAGACACTCATCATCGTTTTCACACTCATGGATTTAACACCACATAATACAGTTTGCGTTACCTTCATTATCTCTTGAACCGCGGGCTTAATCGTAACACTATCATCTAATATACATTAATCAGGACCAAATCACCCCGTCCCAATTTATTTGGCTGCCAATGCAAAGAGACTAGCTCTAGTTAGCTACCGAAGCAACTTGCGATTTCCGATTATCAGACGGAAAGGATAAGGTCCTAATCAAAACGCGACCTCGACTATAATTACGGCTACGATTACGAATATAACGACTTGACAACGATGCGCGAACTCGACGACTAAGAAAAGGATAAGGTCCTACGATAACGCCGCGACCTTTTTTGCGATTAATAAAAAAGCTGCTAAGTTAAAACTATAATACCTTATTTTAGGACACGGCTTTATTCGGAAAATAACAGAAAAGCATAAACGCAAAAAATAACCGGTTTCGGAATATAAATTAGTTACCCAAGTTTTAAACTAATTACGTAATTCAAAAAATAAATTATATTATATAAATATTAACGTAATAAAATTAAAATTATAAAACATTTTAAATTAAGGTTATTAAAGTTATAATTACGTTATTAACGACGTAATTATTCGGATTTTAATTAATTAAATAATGGAACCGATAATAAAATTAATAATATGGAATAAGTTACGAATTTAAGCAAGAAAAGAATTAAAGTTATAAAATTATTAATATTACGGACGAAAAGAAAGTACGAAAAAGAATTAATATCTTTTAATATAATACGAAGATTAAGAAAAAAAATAATAAATAATATATTTTGGACCTTATTAACGTTAATCGGATAATATTTTATTTAGTTATTGCTAAAAGGTATTATTTAAGATTTGCTGTTTTTGGTTAGTCTTAATATTAAAATATTTAAATTAATAATAAAATTATTAATAAGTAAATTAAAAAAGGCCCAGTTTAACATAGGCCAAAAACGATACGTTAATTAAAATAAGACCGTTACGATAAAAAAAAAAAAAGGTTATTTATTTTTTTATTATAAAAACAAAAGAAGAATATATTTAAAATAAGTATTACGGATAATTATTTACCTTATGCTTAAATATATTCCCGTTAACTTGGCGCCTTAAAACCGGAATAATTTTAAAATTGGTAAATTTAATTAATTTAAGATAGATTTTGGTAGGTTTGTTAAAAATCCGTTAAAACCTTTTAAAATTATTACCTAAATTAAACGGTAATAAAGCCTTTTATTTATACCGGAATTCCTTATTTTTAAAAAAAACCAAAGTACTGCTTTAAATACCATTATTTAATATTAATCGATAAAAAACCTTTACGAAAATAAAGTTAATAAGGAGGAACCTTTAAGTAATCCGATTAAATTCTTAAAACCTATACGGAATTCGAGTTTTTAAGTAATTCTTAGAATTACGATTAAGATTTTATAAGGACGAAAGATTATATAATTTTATAAGTTTTTAAAATTATTTATAAAATTTGCGGTACCGATATCAGACGTTATACCCTTTAGATAAATTGATTAATAAGGATACGGCTTTTTAATGGACTTTATAAACCGGCTTTCGTTTTTAATAATTCTTCCGGATTTATTTGCTTTTTCGGATTTTCGCTTTTTTGGAACTAAAGCTATCGATTAGCTTAAAGGGGTTAATAAATTGTTTAAAAAATATAAGCTGATAAAATTTAACATGATCGTTAAATTACCTTTTTGGATGGATAGTAATATTATAAAGGATTAAGTTAAGGTTGTTATTAAAAAATTTACTAGATAAGATAATATTATTAAAATTATCTTAAAGATTTTTAAGTTACAAAACTTAAAGTAAATCCGGATTATTAAAATCCGATTAAGGATTTTAACGAAATAAGCTTAACGTAATAAACGTAATTAAGTTTATAAGTACTATTTAAAGTATGTTATTAAGGTAAAGGATATTTTGGAAAAATTTAAGCTAAAGGAAAAAATAATTAAGAAGGATAAGTATACGGAAAGCTTATTAAAAGGATTATTTATTAATTATTTCGAGAGAATTTTTAATAATTTTTTTATTAAGTTCGAAAATTTATAGGCGATAAATTACGATAATACGTCGATATTAATTAAAGATTAAGCTTTTAATAAGGTTAAATTATTTAGATATAAAAGCCGTAACCGATAATAAAGAAACGTCCGTTTTGATATCGACTATAAAAATAATAACCGGTTTTATTTAACTTAATAACTTAAGTAATAACGATAAAAAAGTTTTCGATTATAATAAATACCAGCAAATAGGATTAATTAAGGATTCGAGATTACGAATGTATTATAGGATTTGAAAATTACTTAGGTTTAATAAATTTAAAATTTAAAGGTTTTTAAAAAGAAAATACGTAACCAAAAAGCTGCCTGGAATTTATAATATTACGTTCTGTTAAGATAGGAGGCATTTTAGGCTCGTAGTTATAATGCTAACTTTTCGATTAATATAATAAGCTTTTAGCTGGATAATTTTAATCGATTAAACTTTTACCGTAACCGAGGTAATTACCGAAGTCGTAAAGGTTATCGAAATAGTTACTTAAGTTAAAAAGAACGTTATAGTGGTTTTAATTATAATATTTGTTAATTTTGCTTAAAACCTAAACATAATATAAATAAATGCCATTTATTTGAGAATATAAAAAGTACAGGATTGATTTTATTTAACGATAAGGAATATATAATTTATCTAAAAATATCTAACAATCGAATTACGTTAGGTATAATATAATTTCCTTAGGTCCTTAAAAGCTAAATTATCGATTAATAAATTCCGATTTAAAAAAAAGTTTTAAAATAAATCTATAACTTACTGGGCTTTTTTAGTTGCTTTAAGGAGAAAATGCGATATTTTGATCGGCGAGACGACATTTATGCAAATAGAAAATTGCTTAAAATTAATTCGGATAATACCCCGATTATTTTTATTAATCTTTTTAAACTTATATAGATTTTAAAGCCGTCCCGGCGGAATTTTGCTATTAATTAAAACCGTATAAGTACAATTAATATAACTTATTTTATCGGAAAAAACGGAAAGCCGTTTTATAAAAAGGTACCCTTACGTAATTAATTATGAAGTAATCCTATCGAAAATAAAGGTTCCTAATATTTGGAAAAAGTTCGTACCCTTAAAGTCGACGACTCTGATCAACCTGCCGTACTTATTAACGTTATGATAGCTAAGCGCGTTAAAAAGGGAAAAAAAAAGTTTAATAACGGAATAAAAAAGAATAAGACCGATAATAATAATTTGATGTACGACGGACCTTTATTTTATGATATGGAGCTAACTATCCAAGCAGATAACGCTATTTAAATAAGCAATATAACCTTGACACTTATTATTATTTAAATAGATAGTACTATCTAAACCGATAACGCTTTTAGCCATAAAGGCTTAATCGATAAATATGTTATTAAGTTTTAGGAAAGAAAGATCCATAAAAACTTTAAAAAAAAGTTCGAAATCACCTAGTGAGAATTAATAAAGGTTTATCCAAACTTCGGCGAAGCTTTTAAGAATTTCATAACTACTAAAACTTTAAAGGCATTTAATCGCAAAAGCAAAAAAAACGATCAAAATAACCAAGGCTAAAATAAAACGATCCGAATCTTTAAAAGCAAAAAAAAACCCCCAGGATTTTAACCATAAACATTAGGTATAAACCAAAAACTTAGCAAAAGGTAAATGTTTTGTCGGTATAACAATATAACCTGGCTAAATATATTACCCCGTTATTTAGATTTACAGTTAGGGAAAGCTATAAAGGCGGCGAAAACCTAATTAATAGAATTATCGACATAAGAACCGAATCGAACGTTATTATCGCCTTATACGTCAAGCGACATAAACTAGTAATACGATAAATACGAATATTATTTATAGGCTTTAATTTGCAAAAAAGGACTTTATTCGAAAATATTATCGAAGCACCTATCTGGTTAGCTGGCTAACTAATTACTATCCTTATATTTGTCGTTAACGATCATTTCGTTATATAGCCGCTAATACTTGGACTTAATTTTATGGCCAAATCGAAAATAACATTTAATATAAACCCGGAAATAATAAAAAAAGCCTTAAAGTTTAGTCCGATAAAGATTAATATCCCGTTAATCCCAGTTAAAAGGGTTACTCGTAACATCCGCGTTAAAAAAGAAGCTAGAAAAAAAGGAGTCGGTAGAATTATAAGCCGCTTTATTGGCGAAAGCAGGCCTATAAGCGAAAAAACAAATAAATACGCTACGGGCCCGTATATGTTCTCGATTAATAACACTTATGCTAATCAAAACCCGATAACCATTTAAAAAGCTATAAAAGACAAACTGGAACCTGGAAATACGGTATTAGGATAGTTTAGCAATAAAAAGCTTATATACGCCCTGTACGGAATTTTATGGGAAAAGATGCGAAAAAAAGTTAACAAAAACCATATAATCCAGATTAATACGATATATAAGCCAAAATGGAAAAAAGTAGTTCTTATCGATGATGTACCACCCGATAAATTAATACCTTTTAAAAACCCAGATTAAAAGGTTAAGGAATTTAAAAAGGTTTAACGAACTATTAATTAAAACGAAAAAAAAAAAAAAAAACCCGACGAACCTGATACTCCGTTAATTACCTTATTCCCTAGATTTATTACCATGCCGCAAAGGACCCAACTTATAAAAAAAAGGGCTAACGCTATTCTTAATTAATTAGGCGACAAGTTTACCCGTACGGAAAAAGCCTTTTTCAAAAAGATATTATTCTGTAAAAAGGCTACCTTAACCTGGGATTAACAGGAATATGGCAAGATTAAATCCAATATCGTACCAAACTATAAGATCCGAATAGTCCCTTATAAGGCGTAGCAAATTAAAAGCATAACTATGCCAGCTAACCTTAAAGATAAGTTAATTAAGGTATTACGAATACAAATACAAAAAGAAATATTCGAATAATTTTATGCCACGTATAAAAACGTTTGGTTCCTTATACAAAAAAAGGATGGTAAATTACGATTAATTAACTTTACGACAAAATTAAACGTTGTTACTTTACGAAACGCCTTTATACCAAAAAACTACAACGAATTTTCCGCAAACCTTATTATATACTTCTTAATTACTTTAATGAATTTTTTCTTAAATTACGATCAGGTTATATTAGCCCCGGCCAGTAAAGATTTAACCACTTTTACGATACCTTTAGGATTACTTAGGTATACCAGTATGCCTATAGGATTTACCAACTTTATGGCTTACTTTTATCGTATAATCGGGAGGAATTTGAACGATTTAATGCCTAACATAGTTCGCCTATTTGTCGACGACGTTGGAATTAAAGGCCTAAGAACAAGATACGATAATGAAAAAGTCTTTCCAGGGATTCGGCGATTTGTTTATAAGGATATTGTTAATATTAACAAAACCTTATTTAATTATAAGCTTGCTGGTATTTCGATTAATATAAAAAGGTTTTAATAATATTAAAAAACCATAATTATAATCGGATTTTTTTATAAAATAAATAATTGCCGTTTAAATATAACTAAAATAAAAAAGATCCTGGAAATTTAGCCTTATAAAAACGTTTCGGAAGTTAAAGCTTTTTTAAGTATTATGGTTTATTATCGGATTTTTGTTACGTATTTTGCCATAAAGGTTAAGCCTTTTATAAAATTGTTCCGGAAAAGTTAACCTTTCGTTTAAGGTTTTAATTAGAACAAAACGATAAAAAACGTTAAAAAAGTAATTACGATAGCCCCGACCTTAATTACCTTAAATTATAACTTTATAATAAGAAAAGTTATTATAAGGATAAACGCAAATAAGTAAAGCTTTAAAGCTATTTTCGGATAAATAATTAATAAAATCGAATATCTTGCGCGTTTCGAAAATAATACTTAAAAGGGTATTAAATTAAATTACGACGTTGGCAAGCTGGAATATTAAGTCGTTTTTAAGATTTTAAGAAAATTCCGAAACTATATTTATAAAGTCCGATTTATGTTAAAAACCAACGTTAAGATGTTAATAACTTAAATTAATAATTCGATAAGTTCTTTATTAAAAACATTTTTTACCCGTTAGGTTATATGGATAAAGATATTCGATTTCGAAATTAAGTATATTCCTAGCAAAAAGAACATAACTGCCGACGGATTATCGAAAAAACTACTTAAAACCTTTAACGCATTAAACGATTAATGAAAAGGAAAAATCGATAACTTTATTAATATTTAATTAAACGTTATTTAGCTTAATCTTATTTTAATTAATATAGCTGCGACATTTATTACAATTAATTAAAAGTAAGAACCTTTTATTAAAAATTGGTTTAAAAAGTTATAAAAGTATGCGAAATTTTTGACGACATTAAATATTCCTAATCGATTACGAAACGTTCCGGAAAAAAAAAGAACGGTTTTTACGGTTAAAGCTTTAAATTATTTTATTTAAGACGGGATTTTTTAACGTAAGGCAAACAAGCAATACGGTACCCGTAAGGTAGTTAATAACCAGCAAAAGTAATATACGGTAATTAGGTAATATTATAAGGATTACGGCCATAAAGGACGAGATTCGACCTATCGGCGCATAGCAACTTCCTATTATTAACGTGGAATGTATGGACAAATTCGAAAAGCGGTATTTGCGTCTCCGAAATGCCAAAAAGCTACTAATTAGCGTTTCGAAAAAAGCTACGGCTTTTTTTTAGCCTATTAACATAGCTACTATCTGGGTAATCGATATGCAATTTATGCCCAGTAACAACGGTTACAAGGTTACTATCAAGGCTAAATGCAAGTTATCCGGTTACCTAAAAACCAAAACTTTGCGTTTAATCATATTAACTATAATTAAGAACGTTTTAAACGAATATATCTTTTATTAATATGACATTCCGATTAAGGTTAAGATAAACGGAAACTTTAAAAATAAGGGCAAAATTATTAAAACCTATAATGCTCTTAGAATTTAAAGGAAGGTTAAAACTGCGTATGCTGCCTGGCGATAAGATTTAATCGACAAAAAACATATCCCGATTATTAAAGGTTTAATAAAAGTAACGAATAATACTAAAAAAAGATAGGTTAAACTCCTGCCGAAAATGATCTCCGCCGATAATACAACCGTCAAAAGTTATAATCTCAATTCTTACGAATTGCTGTACGGTTAAAAAACAATTCTACCGATCGAAATAATACTATTAATTTGGTACATTATAAATTAGGATCCTGATATTCCAAGGGAAAACTTAATTATATAAAAAGTTTTATTACTGGAAAAAAAGGCCGAGGACATAATTAAGGTTATCAAAATAATCAACGACCAAAAACATAAGGTTACCAAACTTATAAACGAAAAAGATAAAAATAAGATAAAAAATAAACCTTTATAAGTAAATAACCTAATACTTTTATACGATATATCAAAATATATTAACATATCCAGGGACATAAAATTAAAGTACTATTAAACTAAACCGTACCTAATTAATAAAACCAATAATCGAAGTATTTATTACCTAAAAGAAATTAATAAAATAAAATTGCAAAAGTTTCTCCTTATTAATAAATTAAAGTAATTTGTAAAGGATAAAAAAGGATATTAAAAGCCGATAGATTTACATAAAAACGACTAAACAAAACCACTACCTGATTAATCAAAAGATGCTGTATCAGATATTTCAAATATTGCAAAAAATTAAACCACTTAAAAACTAGCAACCCAGAACTTTAAAGCTTATAAAAACTAATATTAAGGTCCAAATACCTAATGGTTGGTTAAAGGGTTACGCAGTTATAAACGACAATAAGACACCCGAAGCGAGTTAATCAGACGAACGGAAAAAGTTAACGCGATTAATTAAGAAAAACTAAAAGTAAAAGTTTCCCCTCGGTTTTTTACCACCTTGCCCACGACTATCTTACATAACGCTTATATTCTTTTATAACTAATTAATACCTCCAGACCTGAAAAACCGGGTCTTTATTAAGTACCGAAAATCAGAAACATATCCTTTAACTATTAAACGAAAGCGGCCCCTATCGAATGCCTTAATAACTGGATAAACCGTTAAACGGATATTTTCTTTAACCTGAAAAGACCGCAAATATTTAGCCTTCAAATAATCGAACCGATCATCCTGAAATATACACCTATAACCCTTAATAAACCCGATACAGTTACCGCAAAACCCTCCATAAAATCCGGGGATTAACCAACACCCAAAAAATGAGAACATATTCCACTAATCAGGCTACTTAAAACCTTTATATCGTCGTTCGCATAATTCATATGGAATTAGGTTAAGTACTTTAAATACTTAAATAAATAAGCCAGTAACATATTAAGGATTTTTGGATAATAAGTTCATAAACGAGCTTATAGGTCCACCCTGAATAATTTCGACGTATATAAGATATAATAAAGGCTTTCTTCCCTAATCAGCTAACATAATGATAACATTAAATTAAGCACCCGCTATAGCTCAAAAGTTCTCCCCGACAATTCGCCATTTATGGTACCGACCTTTAGCAGGGCTACCGATAATATTAATTAACATGGTTCCGAACATTTATATTTAATTAATACGATTTTCCTAAGATAGGTATTAAATAAAAATAATACGTACCTTAAGGCGTTTTATTATTATACGTTCGATATGGCTGTAATTATTCCAGAATTTAGTTATTACGTTTTTATCGTTAAGCTCGATTTTAAAAAATTAAGATGGACCTAAATTAAAAAATGGGCCGGGTACCCGATTAATAATCCGAGGTCTTATTGGAATTAACGAAATTAAAACGAAATTATAATACGAAATCGAAAATGAGCAGGTATATAAAAAGCTAAAGATATTAACTTATAACTAACTAATCGTTAATTAATAATATTTATAAATAGATCCGGTTCCGGAATTAATAATTCGATTAATGGCATAATATTTAATAACAATAAGTACGGTATCTTTAATAATGGATTATCTATAATAAAAATCTTAAAAAATAGATAATTTTAAAAAACCGCAGTATTATAGTACCTGTATTAGAAAACAGGAGCCAAGTTATAAATAAGCGCCTAACGGTACATAAGATTTTAAGGTTTGCGAATATTATTAAAGTTATATAAAGGTTTAATAGCCCGATTAATAGCTAAAACCTTATCGATACGTCTAGTTAAAAGTTTGGAAAATAATAACGAATTCGAAGTTATCAAATTTGCATAACGAATAGCGGAAATCTTATTAAGATTACGGAAGTTCTAATTAATACGGAAAAGAGTAAGTTAAGTATTACCAGATTACCTATTTCCTGGACCGGGGAACTTTTTAATAAACGATTCCTTTATTAAATTAATTAACTCGTTAAAATTTATACTTTTACAAAAACTTAAAGTATTACGAAAATCTAACGATTAACGGGAACTTATAATAATAACATTAATTAAGTACTTTGGAAATAAATAAATAGGTATTAAAACCTTATATTATTTAAAAGATATAATTAAAAAAGAACAGTTAATATAATAATAAGAAAAAAAAGAAATATAAGTATAAATAATTAATTAAAGTACGTAACGGCGACGACATCTTCCCATACAATATTAAACGGACTCTTTTGGCATTTCCTTAACGCATATTCTTTTTAATCAAAAAATTAATGCATTAACGCTATCGCATTTAATTAGTTCTATACATAAATTGCTATCAATTCCTAACAATTTCCTACACTTATATAACTTCAACCTTAACATCTTAATACCTGCATATTTACATATTCAAACATATACATATACTTACATATTACGCATATCCTCAGTTATCGTTTAAATCCCCAAATCATAAATTATTATTATTTTCGCACCTTAATACCCTAATTAATCCATTTATAATTACCATATTATTATCCAAAAAACGTACCAGCCAAAATAAGGATAGGAACTTTAAAAAGCTAAATACGTCGGGTTCTGAAAAACTTGCCCAGATCGCCAACATACTAATATAGGAAAAAAATGACATAATGCAGCTATTCCGCAGGATGCATAATAATAATTCCACTCCTTATCTTATCTAACAAACTACCCCGAAAATCCGTTTTAATCGAGCTATCCTTATCCATCCGTTTAATTAAAACGGTAAACGTCCATAAAAAGATATTACCCCACCTTTTTATTAAACTAATAAAAAATGGCATAACTCTGTAATAACTTCTTTATAACAAACATTTATAATCTTAATAAACTATACCTACTTACGTTCTTAATATATTACTGCCCTTATATAACTAATCGCCTTAAATATATCCCAAAATATCTTAACCGTATTTACTAAAGTTAATAAAATAATTTCTAACGGCCAACCTCGATATATCCTTAGCAAAATTATGGAATTAATTAAAACTATAAACCTAAAATATATTTAGTTTATTGCCTATATTAGATTTTAGATTAATAAAAAATCTAAAGGTCATTAAGTTAATATGCTATATATCCGATTAAAGCGTTAAGTATTAATATTTAATACTTACTTTACGGTTAACCGTATTTAATTACTATTATAATTATATCAAAAGGCCTGAATAAAGTTAAAGCTTAACAATCCTCCTACCCGTATAACGATTATAAAAATACTTACCTAGGTTAGATATTATACTTACGGTTTATAAATAATTTATATATTTTATATTATCACGCGTAACTCTTCAAAATAGGAAGATAATAACCTGGACGAACCGACTGGATAAGGCGAAACTATTATAAAGTTCAAGATAACCAACATAATCAGAAAATATCGGGGTTTAAAACCAAATAATGATAACATTAAAAGACTTATAGGATTATGACCTGAAAGATCTTTATCTTCATTATCAAAAAAGGAAGTTAACAATCCAAAAAAAACCGATAATCCTGAATCCGATTAATCACTTCGTCTTATAAAAAGTAAACGACCACGACTAATAAAGCAACCAACTAAAAGAACTAATAACCTGTTAATTAAGATATTAACTCTCGAATCTTTTACCCCCTAACCTTATATACCTATTAATCAGCCAGGACAAATTTTAAAGCATTTATACCTTTTCCCCTTATTCCGTAAACTACCCAGTCCAATCCGGTTTCCAAAAAGTTACTATTTAAGCCAAAGTACAAATTACGACCACCTTTTAATAATTAAAAAGCTTAAGCAATAATAAAAGGTTGGTATAATATACCATATAGATAATTAGGAAATATATACCAAACTGTAAAAAAACGACCTAAACCATATTTTCGGCAAGGCTAACCTGGTTAACCTAAATACAAAAATTCAATCGCGAAAAAGGCAAAGCAAGACAAAGCTTAAAAAGACAGAAAAAGGGCTACATAACGGGATAAACTGGCAAAACGTTAAGAACGAAGTCTTAAATTAAAGAAAATAAAGAACAAACCGCGCAAGCGCTAATTAAATTAATTAATATATTTTAGGCATATTTCTTCATTTATGGCGTTAGGAATTAATTACGTTGGCATTTATTTCTTAAAATAAATCGAGGACGATTCTATCTCGAAAAAAGAGGGTTAAAATGGTGCAGGGTGCAAAGCCGGGTACATAGCTTTGCCGATTAATTAGTCATCACCAGTCATGTATTTCTAGGAATTCATTTTTCGCTGGGCGCAACCCCAGAAAAAGGAGACACTCATTATCGTTTTCACACTCATGGATTCAACACCACATAATACAGTTTGTGATGCCTTCATTATCTCTTGAACCGCGGGCTCAATCGTAACACTATCATCTAATATGCACTGATCAGGACCAAATCACCCCGTCCTAATTCAATATTCAACTTTTTATAATCTTACGGCCGTAACGGTAAATCACGCTTTTATATCCAGCTAAATATCTGACGTAATCTTTTTATTTTTAATATTTTAAAATTTTTCTAATTCTAGGAACGCATATTTCGGATGTTTAATTTTCTTAAATTTTCGGAACTTACTGGCCCGTTATTACGTACATTTACGAAATAACCTATGCGTTTTATATTAAATACGGCCTTTCAAATTTTATAATCGTTTCTAAGAATACATTTTAAATCCGTAACGTACGGAAAGTTTATATTTATAACCCGTAGAATATTTCCGTTTTTCTTATTCTTTTAAATTGTATAGAAAAAAGGGAATTTAAATTTATTTTTATTATTTCCGTAGTCGTAATAATAATAAGAATAGCTAATAGAAACGTTAGTAACGGTAATAATTTAAAAGCCGGAAATAAGTCGAATAGAACAGTGCTATAAGACTAGTTAGTCTTATAAGAACAAATTTGTAATAATATTCGGTACATTCTTTTTCGCTTATATTGGTTTAAATTATCCTTTTAATTTTATCCTTAATGAAATTGCCTTTAAATCTTTATTTTTTATTTTTAGATATATATTAAATAAGTATTAATTTAAGTAAATATTTTTATTTATCGAAATAAAGTTTAGAATTTATTTTCCGCTAGGTAAAGAATGTTATCTTTAAAATTTCTAATATTATTAAAAAGAAGTAATGTTTTATTAAATTATACGTTTTAAATAACGATAATGTTATTCGTTAACTGCTTTTAAAGTTTATAAATATTTGTTAATCGATAACCTATAAGAAAACTAACGTTTATCTTAAAATTAACAGTTCAAATTTGTCTTTTTTCCTTCTGGGGGTAATCGTTATAACGTAAGCTATATAACTATGAATTCATAAGTAAACTTTGTAGCGCTGGCGATTAAATATTATAATACCGTTTTTGTACGTTAAATAAATATAATAAACCTTATATAAAATTTAAAAATAAAAAACAATATTTACAACTACGGTCATAGAAATATACTACCGGTTTCAAAGTTTATACGTTTAAAAACGTTAATAATTTATCGCCATTTCGTATCGTAATTGTTTTTTTCTTAATTATACTTTTCAACGGTTTTATATCCCTATTTTAACCCTAAATATATAATATTGAAGACTTAAATTTAATTCAAAAATAGGTAATTAAAATATATTTCGAAATTAATAATAGTTCAGAATTTCGTTATAATGTTTAATTACTTATAAAAAACTCTCATCTTAATTTTTAGAACTTTAAAAAAGTATTAAAACGTTATAGTTAATATATTTCATTTCCGGTTTTTTAAAGTAAATTTCTTAAATAAAACTTTAATACTTCTTAATAACGAATAAAATGTATTTATACTTTTTAAGAAATATTTTGAAATTAATCAAATTAAAGGCAATTTCTTTCTTAAATTTACATCGTGTTTGTCTTTTCGCCTACGTTTTATTATATACTTAATACGTGATAATTATGAAATTTTTAATTGAACTTTTTAAATATAGAATTATCATTAAATAATTACTTCGTACTTGAAATACCTTAAGCGTAAGTATTATATAATACTATTATTTATATGGAATAACCATTTCGTTTATAAATTAACGATTTATTAATATAATATAAAGCCTTTATTAAAAATAATAAAGTTGAAATCGTTAATAATAAATTAATTTAATATATTTATAAATGTAATTATACTTAAATTATATATCTGTTAAATATAGTTATTAATCCTTTAACTCCTTTATTAATAAATCTTTTTCCGCAGTTGTTAAAACAATATTAAATTAAATGCGAACTTCTTAAAATGAATTACGTTATAAAGCTGTAACGTTTTCGTACAGTTAAGCTTTTCAAATAATATATTAACCTTTCCGTACCTTTTAATCGAAACCAGTTATTATTTATCCATATTCGGTTAGTTTATGCGGTTATTTTAAAAGATAAACATTTATCAATGAAGTTAAGAATATATATCGTAAATGATAAATTTAAAGAACCTTTTTATAAAAAATAAAATAAGAAATTTATGACGTTACGTTAACTAATACTTAAAACATATATTAAAACCCGTTTTAGACCTTTTAAAAACTAATTTACTTTTATAATTAACTTTTGTATAATTTTCGATAAACGGTTAATTTTTTCTTTTAAGAATTAATCAGTAATTATTTAATTTCGAACTTATACTCTCAAACCTTTAATAAGTTACAAACTTAAAGCTTTTTTAAAAACTAATAAATATTAAGTTAATTTATATTAAACATTTAAATATGTTCTGTACCATATATTCTATACATTTAATTTTGAACGATTATATTTATTAATGTTTCGGATTATATAAGAACTTTTACGATTATCTTATTTCGGCGTTCGTACTGGCATACCTTTTTATAATTAAAGCTTAATAAGTTTAATTTCTTCTTAAATAAAACGATGCTAATTAATAAACTCCAGTAAAATGTGATATAATGGAAAGAAAACGTTATTTTAAGTTTTCTTTCCTATAAATAATTAAGAAGTTATAACTTAATAATCTAAAACCTTAGCTATTATCTTTTAGTAATTAATTATATAATTATTATTTCTAAATTCTTTTATTATTTAAAAAATCTTATTACTGTTTTTATGACAAAAGCTAAAATTATATAGAACTCGTTAGCTTCTATAATCGTTATATTCCTTTTAAAATACCGTATTACTATTTTTAAACTATATTTTCTTTTTAAATTTCAAAAACTATTTAAATTTCTTGCGGTACTTTCGTTAAATATTATTTAATAACCTATCGTTATATAACTTATTATATTTGACCAACTTAACGTACTACGTTTATAAATGTTTTCTTTGAAAAATTGTTTTTTTAATTGTTAAAAATATAAACTTTATAATTTATTTCGTAAAGTCGTTAACTTCTTTACGAAAAATATCGTACTCTCGATCCTTATAAATATGTACTATAAATTCCTAATTTTGCGCTTTTTTTCGGTCGTTATTTTAAGGACGTTCGTAAAATAACGTATAAAATCGCGGTTTTCGAATATATTATTAAAAATTAGGATATTATTTCGCGTTTAGAAGCGAATTCGTATTTTTCGATATAAAGTTATATCGGGTTTTATAGGTTAATAAGTTACGAACGTAATTAATTAAAAGCGATAAAATCTCAAATATTAAGCGAATACGCTTTAAATTAGCATTCCCCTTTAAAACGATTTTAATCCATAAATGCTTAATAAATATTTTAAAATATTAGATATACAGCCGTGATTTTTATTATTAACATATATTAATAATTTTTATTAATATATAATCTAACGTCATATTATTTCAGTAATAATTAATCAGTTAATACTGTCCGTTAATTAAGCGAATAAAACTTTTAATTATCAGATATAAAGGACATTAATTATATTACTATATTATTATATTAGGCTAGGTACGTATGCTGTTACATGCGTACAGCATCAAGTACTATGGTGTTAGGGGTAATTTTTATTACACGATTGGTATTCTAGCTAGGAGACCCACCTAGTAATAACCTACCTTGGATTAGCGCATTTTACTAGTACTTTGCAGTAGCCCCTTTACTTCTAATTCTCATCACTAATATTTGAAGCTATACGGAACAGAAAATATAGCCTAATATCTCATATACCCCCCCTAAGCGTTAATAACAGCCTGACAGCGCATAGGCATATCCTTTAACAAATTTAATAACCACTCCTTAGGGACCGCTTCCCAGGCTTCATTAACGTATTAGCGAAGATTATCGTACGAAAGCTTTTTTTAAAGTTCCTATTTCTTTTTTATATAATCCTTTATCCAGTTTCATACGGCCTCGATTAGGTTAAGGTCGGGCGAATATGAAGACCAGGCCATAACGGGAATATGGCGATTAATCAGCTCTTACTTCGAAGCTTCTGTTGCATGGCCCGGAACGCCGTCATGCATAAATATTTACCTCATCGAGATCAGGCCTTATTTTTGAGGTTGTGGCTGCGCCTGCGGCGTAGTTGTGGCTAGTGCTCTTTAAAACCTGTAGCTCTAAGTACTGACCCATAAAAGATCCATATAAAACTCACAAAAAACATAAACCTTAAAAATAGGGCCTGATAGCAAGTTGTGATTTTTTGACTCCGTTCTGGGCAGTCCTCTATAAATCTTCAAAAATTTTCCATTCCAATTTTTTAAAGATAACTTTAATTTAACATTATTTATTTTGTAATTACGAAAAGTTAATACAGAATTAAAATCTTTATCTTCCCATATACATTTGGTCTTAATTAAGTCGCGATTAATAAAACGCGCCCGAAAAAATGGCTAAAAACTTCGTTCTGGGCAAGTTTTTAATCTGGAACGCCCTTATGGTTATAACAACCCAATTACCGCGTACAACATCTCGTTATGGACCTTTGAAGGGTTATTCAGTATGGGAGAAGCCCGTACAGCCATTCTTTTGTCCGTACGGGTTGTGGTTGTTGCGTTATAGCCATGAGGGCGTTCCGGTTAATCAAGTCCGGACCTTTCTTATGGCTGCGACGTAACAACCACCGGTCGCAACATTTTGCCATGGGCCTTCCAAGGGTAATTCAGTATGGGAAAAGCCCGTCCAGCTATTCTTTTGTCCGTACGGGTTATGGTTGTTACGTCGCAGCCATAAGGGCGTTCCGGTTAATCAAGTCCGGGACCTTCTTAAGGTTGCGACGTAACAACCATAACCCGTACGGCCGAAAAAAATTGATATACGGGCTTTTCCTATATAAAATATATATAGGAAACCCGGTGTACGATGATGCGACCGGTAGTTGTTGCGTCGCAGCCATGAGGGCGTTACGGTCGCTCATTTCCCAGACTTAAACCTAGCTATATTGGCTATAATTGCAACCAAAAAAAATAAAAAAATCCCTGTACGTATATTAGCTTATATTCGACGCGTTTATACAGTTTTATACTTATCGGCTTTAATTTGGTTGCGTAATTATTTCGTTTTATTTAAATCTTTACATTTTAAAAAGAAATAAAAAGAAAGTTGATAATTTTGGTGGGAGCGCCTAGAACGGACCCTTTTTTTCGCACAACTCCAACTTAGGCCTCGCTGGCTCGTTACGGGGATTTGGAATTTAATTGGTTAATTTTTAGCGTGATATAACAGTACATAGAAACGAGCCAGCGAGGCCTGAGCTAGTTGAGGTAAATAAATATAAGGTTGTAACGATAGAAATACTATTTGTTGATTTAAAACCATCCGTTAATTATGGGAATTATATGCTTTTAATATATTTCCGCGTTAATTTTACCCCAGTCCTTTTCTTACAAAATATCAGGCCCTTTGCCCGTTACCCCAAAAAAGCAACCCTAAAATATCTAACCGTTTTTACGTTAATGTCTTAACGATCACGTTTCGTCCCATTTTTTGCTTACGCGGCGTATTACGTATTGTTTTCGGTAATGCCCCCCTGTTATCCATGTTTCGTCAGACCATATAATCCGGCACCAGTTTTTAAAGGTTTAATTAAGGTGTTCAAAAGCTTAATTAAGCCGTTTTTGCTTATTAACTTCGGATAAAGGTGGCTTACGGCGGGTAATACGACGACGGAAACTAAGATGGCGGAAGGTTTCTCGAATAATGTACATCCCGAAAACGCCCATAAATAACCGTTGGGATAGCTCGAGCCAGCCCATGCGGCGGTTAGCCTTTAAAGCATATACAAATTTAACTAATTCTTTTTTTTGCTATTTATTTATATTGCAAAAACGGCTTATATAAGGTTTCAAAACGGCTTGGGCAACTTTATAGGCGTAACGGATCTGCATTTTCGAATAACCGGTAACTTTTTCGATCTGTTCATAACTTATATAACTATCAAAACGGAAGGTTCGGATTCGTACACGTTATTTAATAATAAGGTGTTTTATATAGATATCCTTAAGGCGTTTACTTAGTTTAAGAGCTTTAATAAAAGCTTTAATAAGAACTTTAATAGGAGCTTTAATAAAAGCTTTAATAAGAGCTTTAATAAGAATTTCGGAAATAGCTTCAAAAACTTCCATATTTGCAGCGTTAAATAGCGATATACGTTGATAGCTTCAGATTCGGGCTTGAATAAGGGGTTGCAAAAGGGCTGCAATTTTTCGTATGTATCTGCGGTTGACCCATGTAAAAGCTACACCTAATTTGGGTGGCGTGGCTACTAGCGCGACCCACTGCTACCTGACAGTGTGATAAAAATTTTGCCTGATACCATAGTAGGTTAGCCACGGAACATGCATCGGCAGATCAGTAGGTGACCTTTCCGTATATGGGGTGCGCTACGCACCCCCCAGCCAGCTGACACTTACTGCGCTACTTATCTGACGATATATATCTTCCGTAACTAAGCTACCTAAAGTTATACGCATGCGACAGCATATATAACTGGCCTAATAGAATAACAGAATTAATGTCACCTATAATTAACACCTACTGATCGGAATATATAGGTTCCGTCGGTAGGCTATTTTAACGCTATACGCGTATTATAAAACCTACAACTTAGCCCAATGAAACAACACGAATAATGTCCCTTATATATGATATATACCGCAGTTTGCGAGGTCTACGCGAGCAGGCCGAGCTAACCTTTATGCGCTAAAAGGCCGGTTCGTGCTCACAGGTTTTGGTACGGTTAGCGTACGGTCAACGCTTTTATAACGACGCCATATTATATTGCCGTGTCGCTGCTGAATCTTTACGTCTTGGAATACCATCTTGTGATCCCTCAAGCTGCTCATAAGCTCACCTATTTATTTATATTATATAAATATTTGTACGTCTGTATAATCGTTATTATAAGGCTTCATATCGCGGCACCAGATATTTTAAACAGCGGTTAGTTAGGTCCCTATATCATCGTCGTCGGTACATTCGCAGCAACCGCGTCTACCTGTTTATCGTGGGATAGTGGCCATATCTAGCATATGTCCCATTTTCTCGATCTGGATTCCTGTTAGTTCTGGCCGTCAGGCAAGGGGGTAATCTCTGGTGCATAGTCGGTAGGAGTCTCGGAAGACATGGAGAGGAGCTTACCTTCGTCTTCAGATAGCCTTCCACCTCGCGGCTCGTGAACCCACCCTTCCCTTTCCAGCCCAGCGGCACCATGGCGACGCGTTCCGTGACGCGGATCTCGCGGTTCGGGCCCTCGACAGCCCTGATCTTCTCAGGGTTATTTGTCAGCAACCTGATCTCCCTCTGTCCGAGGTCCAGTAACATGGCGGTCGCGAGCCCGTAGCTCCGGGCGTCCGCGGGATGCCGCAGAAGCAGGTTCGCCTCCACCGTGTCCGATCCCAGGTCCTGTAGGTTGTATGCCTTGAGCTTCTCGCCGAGCCCGATGCCCCGCCCCTCCTGGCGCAGGTAGACGATGATGCCGCCGCTGCTCGCGTTGCTCGGTAGCGACATCAGCCGCGCCGCCTCGTCCAGCTGCTCGCCGCAGTCGCAGCGCGCCGACCATGCCGTCTCGCCCGTGTAGCACTCCGAGTGTATGCGGACGAGCGGGGGGGACCGGGCTGCGGATGTCTCGCCGGTGTCGTCCGACCCGCCGCTTATCATGCCGCTTTTCGTCCTCCCGGGGTACAGCCTCCCGGTATATGCGCCCCTCACCATGCGGTCCATCTCGGTCTCGCCCTCGCGAGGCGCGTCGAGCGACTTGCTCCTGATGTGCGGGCCAAACACAATCGCCAGATGTTCTTTGTTATCCACGTTGTTCTTGTAGAGGTGCAGGAACATCTCCGTGCCTGTTACCGTAGGTATACGTGCGCGAACGATGCACTGGATAGCGGGGAGCGTCTCGAGGAGGCGGGGCCGTTTCGTGCCGCAGCCGCCGGAGGGTATGGAAGAGTCGACAGGGACGCCGCGGGGCTGTTCGCTGCTCGGGGTCGCAATCCCAGGGGTGGCGGGAGGTGTGAAGGCCGGCGACAGAAGCGACGGCGGAGGCGGTTGGACTGCATTGGACGATGAAGTGGACGTGGTGGTAGAACCGGCAGGCTGCGCAGCTCCAGATAGAGACAGTGCGTCCCGGTCTACCACTGAGGCCCGTGTATCGGCCTCGTCGTCCCTAACGGGTCGCGATCGTGGCGAGTAAAAAGACGGGAGATTTGTAGTGTCTTGTTGCCATTGCTGCTCTCGGGATACCCCGCTACCCATTGGCGTTGAGTCGAGATCCGGCATCGGCTTCACCCGAAAAATTCAGGTTTACAGATTATGCGGACGATGGATGCGCCGGTGGAGAGAAGATATCGAGGAGAAGAGAGACAGCGACGACTGTAGGATGCCGGACTTTCGGAAGGGACCTTGAGCGTCCTGTAATATATGCCTCAATTGAATCGACGCTTTAAGCAAACGGCTGTTCCTTTTGGGGGTTCGATGCAGAGGGTATTGGAGGTTCCTTATAAAATTCCACCTGGGCGGCTGGATTTTACACTTGACCTCAGCAAAGTGGGGCAAAGAGGATGCGTTAGAAGTGAGATGAAGTTTCTCATTTGAATTTGCAGCTACAGCAGATGGCTTTATAATCCAATAAATTCAAGAACATGCCGTATACATGTAGGTACCATATTCTCGTGTGTTGGACAGACCTGGTGAGTAAGCATTTACTGACTTTGCTAGGATTATTCGATCATGCTGCTAGGTTCACCACCGATTTAGAGGATGCGCTTCGATGCAGTTCGGTTAACTTTAACAAGAGCTGCTGATACTTTACCTCAGATAGCTCAGGCCTGCCTGGCTCGTTCTCCATTTTCTTCGAAGTCACTGAAGTACCACTCTATAACGCTAAAAATTAACTAATCAAACCCCAAATCCCGGGAACGAGCCAGCGAGGCCTAAGTTATAATTATGCGAAAAAGGGGTCCGCTTTATATATTTCAATATTAAGAAAACCGAAAATCTGTAATAATTTAATAATACGACGTTTCTTATTAATATATATACATATATAGGATTCCTTTTCTTATAGCTTATTATTAATATTATCTTAGTTTTAATTAGGTCATTTTTATTACCTTTAAACCTTAACGTATTTATTAATTATAACCCGAATATGTCGCGTTCTTATCGCCTCTTTTAAACTACGATAAAACTAAATTTTCTTAATTTTATTACGCGAATTTAATAAAATAAGATATACTAAAACTGTCAGATATAGGGGACATCAGTTGTGTTGTTGTATTATGCTAGATACGTGTGCTGTCAGCTAGCTGGGGGGTGCGTAGTGTCAGCTAGCTGGGGGGTGCGTAGCGCACCCCATATACGGAAAGGTCACCTACTGATCGGCCCATACATGTTCCGTGGCTAAGCTACTTAACGCTGTACGCGTGCAACAGCATACGTATCTAGCATAATACAATAACATAATTGATATCCCCTATATCTGACAATTAAGAATCTTATTCGCTTAATTCGCGTAAATATTAACTGATTAGTTACTGCTAAGACGATATAAGCTATATATCAGTAAAAATCATTAATATACTTTAATAACAATAATAACAACCGTACAATCGGTATCCTAAATTATTTATCAAGAACCTAAAAACTGGAACCGCTTTAAAGGCGAATTTCAATTTAAAACGTACGCGTTTAATATTTAGGATTTTATCGATCCTAATTAGTTACGTTCATAACCTATTAAACCTACAAAACTTAATATAACCTTATATTCGAAAAAACGAATTCGTCCTCAAACGCAAAACAATACCCCAACTTCCGATAATACATTCGAAAACGTCGACCTCACAGGTCATCTTACGAACGTCCTTAAAATAACAACCGAAGGCAAATAAGCTTATAATCAGGAATTTACAGTATATATTTACAAAAATCGGAAGTACGATACCTTCCGTAAGGGTATTAACGACTTTACGAAATAAGTCCTGGAATCTATATCTCCAGCAATTAAGGGAACAAATTTTTTTCCAAAGAAGAACCTGCGAAAATAATACGCTAAGCTAGCTAAATCCGGCAAGGTGTACGACGGCAGGCTACTAATCAATACTTAACGAAAATACCGCGAAAAGCTAAAATAAACCTTAAAGTCTGGCAAGAAGCTAAACGAATAAATCGTAAGATGGTAAAAGATTATGGCTTAAGGGCAGCGACATAATGTCCCAGAAACGAATATAACGATCATATAAGTTAACGACCTATATACAGCTTTAGTTTTTATCATGGAGACCTGGATAACAACCTTCCAAATAGTAAAAAAAGCAAAGATCGACAGTAGTACGATTAATTATTAAAAGGTAACAGCTAACCTTTTAAATTACTGGGCTATAACCTATTAACCATTTACATCGAAAAACGTTAAAGTAGCATTTCCTACGTTCCACGGAACTCCCGCGGATCCTACTAATCAGAATAACCCTAATCAGGAAGAAACTAAGCCTATTAACCTTTAGCCACGAAAAAGGACTCCGGTACGAACGCCAAAACGAGATAATCGTAAAAGTTCCCATACGGACCGAAACGTTAGCAAACGGAAACGTTAAAAGTTAAATGCATAAGGTATACGGTACAAAACGTACTTAAGTAGCTATCATAAACTAACTTAATACTTTTATATATTCCTTAACAAAATTCCAAAACATTTCCAACTTAACGAAAGTTTAAAATTATTCGTTCGAAATTAAATAACTGCCGATTAATCCTTAAAGAAAAAAATTAACCGCTTATCGAAAATAATAGAAAAGTTAATTACAAAAATAAATTAACTCTTAAAGGGAATAAAACAAGTTTTAACGTACTTTTTAATTATTAATTAACGTAACGTTATAAACGCTTCGTTTTATCCTTTAAAGAATTTATTTATTTTGAACTTAAGGTTTACGATATATATCTTTAACCTTATTAATAAGTTCTTAAATTTCAGACCAACCATATAAAATAACGGAATATACGTAGGTAACAATTTCGTCCCGATTAAAAAGTACGGAAAAATTAATATATTATTCCAAAGCCCTAGCAGTACGAAAGTATTACGGCTTTATGATATAACCCATTACGAAGAATTCGCATGCAACCTAATATCACTCCGATAGCTCCGAAAAAAAGATTACTAATAAAATAACCGAAAAATTAATAATTACATTCGAAATAAATATAATTAAATTATGGTTACGTTAATAAACAAATTTAATTAGTTCGTTATCGAAAATATTAACGTAACTACCTTTTATGCAGCCCTTATAACTTATAAACGAAACGTTAACTTATAAATAAAAAGATCATTACGTACAGGTAACGGTATCATGTAGCACTTACGCCTAGGCCATCTAGGCCCCGAAATAATCGCCTAGTTGTAATCCCATACTAAAGAAATCCAATTAAAGGGTTTTATAACAGTCGAATATCAAGCATGTAACAAGGCGAAGACGAAAAGATAAATACGTCGCAAGCTTCGAAAGGAAATATTTCGATTAAGCTAAAGAATCGCCGTCGATTTCATTAACTTCGAAAAGGACCTTGAAAAATATAAATACGTTATATTCGCTACCGATAAATATTTAGGCTTTATTTAGGATATTTACCTAAAAAACCGAAAGCAAAATATATTAATTATAACGTTTCGACATTTTTTAAAAGTTCTAAAAAACTAAAATAAGGTTTTCCCATAAGTAATTAAATGCGATAATAAAATCTTGAAAAATTACCAGTTTCGAGATATGCTTTAATTACTTCCTTTTAATATTAGACTTAAGCCCTTAGCACCATATACCCAGGCCTAGAACGGGGGTGCAAAGCACTTAAGGGATGTAATCAAGGAAAAAACGATTGTAATACGAAGTGGCATTAAATTATTAACGTTCTTAATCGTAGACATTTTTAAAGCGGCAATATATTTATATAACCGTACCTTTAAATATTTTCTTTTTTGGCAAACTTTATATAAAGTTTATTATATTTATTTAGCGTATAAAAACGGCGTTATAATATTTAATCGGAAGCCTTAAAAGGCTTATTTACGTACTTATAGCTATATAGCTTACGTTATAATAATTATTACCATAAAAAAAAAACAAAAACTTTAAAAGTTAAATCTTAAAGTATAAATTGGCTTTTTTATCGGTTACCGATTAACAAATATTTATAAGATTTAAATCTTATTAACGAATAAAATTATCGTTATTCGAAACGTATAATTTAATAAGAAAACTACCTTTTTTGGTAATATCAAAAACCTTAAAAACGACCTTTTTTACGTTATGGAAAATAAACTGCAGATTTTGCTCCGATAAGTAAAGATACTTAATTAAGCTAATAGCTACCTAATATATATCCAAAAAAAAGATAAAAACCTAAGCGGAATTTAGTTACCGGCTAAATCGGAAGGATAATTTTAAGGTGGTATAGGCGAAAAAGACGTACGGGATAAAAAAAAATAAATTTATTCGTATAAAATTAATCATTCTTATATGACCGCTTTATTTAAGCTATTTTCGACCTTTAAACCATTACCGCTATTAACGTCTGCATTAATAACTGTTATAATCATTACGCCGGCGGAAATAATAAAGGTAGCCTTAAACTTCCGTCCTTTTGTTTAACATAAAATAACGGTAAAAGATAAAAGTACCTTATAAGTTATAAATATAAGTTCCCCGTACGTTCCGAGCCGAAAGGATATTATTAAAAACGACTATAAAATTTAAAAAGCCGCATTTAATATAAAACGAATAACTTACTTTATAAGTACGCATAATAACCGGCCGGTAAATTATGGAAGTTTAAGGAAATTAAAAACCCGAAATACGTACCGCCTTAATCGGAAAAGCTTTAATATAACAAAAATAAAAACGTTACTTAAGTCGTTAAACCGGGTATATAAGCGAAATTTGCTATTACCGCCGTAAGGTTATAAAAAGCTGAATATATACTTATTAAGGAAGATATTTCGTAACGCCGAAGCGGCTTATTTGCAAAATTATAAAAAGATAAAGTTCTAGGAAACCGTTAATTAGTTATTTATTAAAGGGAAACAAATGTTAGGATATATATAGGTATACGTTTATAAGTTTAATAAATATAATTAGCTTTAAAAATATAAGGCCCGTTTCGTTATATAAGGTAATTAATAGCTTAAAAACGTATATAACGATATATACGTATTTATACTTATTAAAAAATCGTTTCGAACTTTAATCGTTATTACGGTTAAGTTTAACCTAAAACTTAAGCAATATAACGTTATAAACGCCTTTATTAACGCGAACTTACTTTATAAAATATACATAAAAACGCTTTTAAAATACCTATAACGTAATAAAATATTCTTAATTAGGAAGGTATTATACGGATTAAAAAAATCGTTTTTACTTTAATAAAAGGATTTTATTAATATATTTAAGGATTTGAAACTTAGCTCCGTTCCTTACGAATTATGTTATTTCCTTTATTAAAGGGTATTTTTATTTTTCTACGTCGACGACATAGTTATTACGTATAACAAAAAGTATTAAAACCTTATTAATTAATTAATTTAATAAATATAAAAACGATATACCTTTATAAATAATAAAAATTTATAATAATTCCTTAAAATCGAAATAATTAAAAATAAACTTAATAAAAAAATTTAATTACTTTAATTTAACTTTATAAATAAGCTGGTTAACTTAATTCTTAAAGAAAATCTAAATAATTTCTTAAAAATATTAATAATAAACGTTAAGTTATTATTAAATTTTAATTTAATTTATTTAAATTTAATAAATAAATATTAAAAAAAGATCGGTTTTATTTTATATATTATAATTAATACGTAACCTAATATATCCTTTATAATATTCTAACTTATACGATTTAATTAAAATCTTAATAACGTATATTATAATGTTATTAATAAAATTATATTATATTTAATCGGTATTAAGACGTTAACGTTATAATTTAGTAAGAAGGATTTGATAAATATTTAAAGCGATGCTTTTTTTGTAAATAATATAATTAATCGAAAAAAGTTCTTAAGTTTATATAATAAAATTTTTCGAAAAAATAATAAAATAACGGGTAAATAAATAAAATATAGTAATTATTTTTATAACCGAAACGGAATTATTATTCCTTACGTAAATTATTAAAAAAACCTTATTTAATTTTTAATTAATTAAAAAATTGAAAGTCGGTTTTAATATAAGACCGTTAAATATGTAATACGATAATTAATAAATTATACGGTTAATTAATGCCGATATCGCACTTTTATAAATAAAGTTACGGTACGTAAATATATATAATTATTAATTACGAAAGGTAGCAAAAAAGGACTTAATTAAAGTAAATTATACGCTTATAAGCGATATATTAGTTAATGGATTAATTAAAGCCTAATTACGAAAAGCCTTTAGGAATTTTAAAAAATAATTAAGATTAATAAATATTATAAAAGTTTTAAATTAACGGAAAAAAGCTTTAAAGGTTATTTTAAACGAAGAATTGGTTAATTAGGAGGATTTAATCGCCGGAGGAAAGGTGGAATGGATAGCTATGGCTTAAGGAAGTGATAAAGTGTAACGATTAACGCCGTGAAGACTTTAAGGCGTTGAAGGGGTATGTTAGCTAGCTGGGGGGTGCGTAGCGTACCCCATATACGGAAAGGTTACCTACTGATCGGCCCATACATGTTCCGTGGCTAAGCTACTTAACGCTGTACGCGTGCAACAGCATACGTATCTAGCATAATACAACAACACAACTGATGTCCCCAATATCTGACACGTAGCGCACCCCATATACGGAAAGGTTACCTACTGATCGGCCTATACATGTTCCGTGGTTAAGCTACTTAACGCTGTACGCCTGCAATAGTACACGTATCTAGCATAATATAACAACAAAATTAATGTCCCCTATATCTAATAATTAAGAATCTTATTCGTTTAATTCGCGTAAATATTAATTAATTAATTATTATTAAAACGATATAAGCTATATATTAGTAAAAACTATTAATATATTTTAATAATAATAATAATAACCGTATAATCGGTATCCTAAATTATTTATTAAGGACCTAAAGATTAAAACCGCTTTAAAGGCGAATTTTAATTTAAAGCGTACGCGTTTAATATTTAAGATTTTATCGATTTTAATTAGTTACCTTTATGGCTTATTAAACTTATAAAATCCGATATAACCTTATATCCGAAAAAACGAATTTATCCTTAAACGCGAAATAATACCCTAATTTTTGATAGTATATTTGAAGACGTCGACCTTATAAGTTATTTTACGAACGTTTTTAAAATAACGATTAAAATTAAATAGGTTTATAATTAGGAATTTATAACATATATTTAATAGGATTAAAAGTACGATATTTTCCGTAAGGGTATTAATAATCTTACGAAATAAGTTTTAAAGTTTTTATTTTTAGCGATTAAAAAAATAAATCTTTTTTTTAAAAAAAACCTACGAAAATGGTACGCCAAATTAGCTAAGTCCGGCAAAATGTACGACGGCAGGTTACTGATTAATATTTAACAAAAGTACCGCGAAAAGCTAAAGTAAGCCTTAAAATCTGGCAAAAAGTTAAAGGAATAAATCGTAAGATGGTAAAAGATCATGGTTTAAAGGTAGCGATATGGTATTTTAAAAACGAATATAATAATTATATAGGTTAACGATTTGTATATAGCTTTGGCTCCCATTATAAAGACCTGGATAATAATCTTTTAAATGGTAAAAAAAGTAAAGATTAATAATAGTACGATTAATTATTAAAAGGTAATAATTAATTTTTTAAATTATTAGGTTATAATTTATTAATTATTTACATTAAAAAACGTTAAAATAACGTTTTTTACGTTTTATAGGATTCTTGCGGATTTTATTAATTAAGATAACCCCGATTAGGAAAGAATTAAGCCTATTAACTTTCAGCCACGAAGAAAAATTCCGGTTTGAACGTTAAAGTAAGGTAATCGTGGAGGTTTTTATACGGACCGAAGCGTTAATAAACGGAAGCGTTAAAAGTTAGATGCATAAGGTATACGGTATAAAGCATATTTAAGTAATTATTATAGGTTAACCTAATGCTTTTATATATTCCTTAATAAAGCTTTAAAAGGTTTCCGATTTAATAAAAGTTTAAAATTATTTATTCGAAACCGAATGACTGCCGATTAATCCTTAAAGGAAAAGATTAACCGTTTATCGAAAACTATAAAAAAGTTAATTATAAAAATAAATTAACTTTTAAAAGGAATAAAAGTTTTTTTAACGTATTTTTTAATTATTAATTAATATAACATTATAAATATTTCGCTTTACCTTTTAAAGAGTTTATTTATTCTGGTTTTAAGATTTACGATATATATTTTTAACTTTATTAATAAGTTTTTAAATTTTAAATTAACCGTATAAAGTAACGGAATATAAGTAAATAATAATTTCGTCCCGATTAAAAGGTATAAAAAGGTTAATATGTTATTTTAAAATTTTAACGGTACGAAAGCGTTACGGCTTTATAATATAACTTATTACGAAAAATTCGTATATAATTTAATATTATTTCGATAGTTCCGGAAAAAAAGTTATTAATAAGATAACCGAAAGATTAATAATTATATTCGAAATAAATATAATTAAGTTATAATTACGTTAATAAATAAATTTAATTAATTCGTTATCGAAAATATTAATATAATTACCTTTTATGCAGCCTTTATAACTTATAAACAAAACGTTAATTTATAAACGAAAAGACCATTACGTATAAATGACGGTACTATATAACACCTATGTTTAAATTATCCAAGTCCCGAAATAATCGTTTAGTTGCAATTTTATATTAAAAAAGTCTAATTAAAGGGTTTTATAATAATCGAATATTAAGCATATAATAAGGCGAAAACGAAAAGATAAATACGTTGCAAGCTTTAAAAGGGAGCATCTTAATCAGGCCAGGGAATCGCCGTCAACTTTATTAACTTTGAAAAAAACCTTAAAAAATATAAATACGTTATGTTCGTTATTAATAAATATTTAGGCTTTATTTAAAATATTTACCTGAAAAACAGAAAGCAAGATATATTAATTATAACGTTTCGATACCTTTTAAAAATTCTAAAAAACTAAAATAAGGTTTTTTTATAAGTAATCGAATACGATAACGAAATCTTAAAAAATTACCAACTTCGAAATATACTTTAATTACCTTTTTTTAATATCAGATTTAAGCTTTTAATATTATATATTTAGACCTAAAACGGGGGTACAAAACGCTTAAAGGGTATAATTAAAAAGAAAACGATTACGATATAAACTGGTATTAAGTTATTAACGTTCTTAATCGTATATATCTTTAAAACGGCAATATATTTATATAACCGTACCTTTAAATACTTTTCTTTTTAGCAAACTTTATATAAAGTTTATTATATTTATTTATCGTATAAAAATGGCGTTATAATGTTTAATCGGAAGTTTTAAAAAGCTTACTTACGTACTTATAGCTATATAACCTACGTTATAACGATTATTACCATGAAAAAAAAATAAAGGTTTTAAAAGTTAAATTTTAAAATATAATTTAACTTTTTTATCGGTTACTAATTAACAAATATTTATAAAGTTTAAAACTTATTAACGAATAAATTTATCGTTATTTAAAACGTATAATTTAACGAAAAGATTAGTTTTTTTAATAATATTAATAACTTTAAAAACGACCTTTTTTACGTTACGGAAAATAAATTGTAGATTTTGTTCCGATAAATAAAAATATTTAATCAAGTTAATAGCCACTTAATATATATCCAAAAAAAGGATAAAAATTTAAGCGGGATTTAGTTACCGGCTGGATCGGAGGAACGGTTTTAAGGTAATATAGGTAAAAAAGACGTACGGGATAAGGAAAAATAAGCTTATTCGCATAAAATTAATTACCATTATATAACCGTTTTGTTCGAGTTATTTCCGACTTTTAAATTATTATTACCACTAGCGTTTGTATTAATAATTATTACGATTATTATGCCGGCGGAAATAATAAAGGTAACCTGAAGCTGCCGTTTTTTTATTTAATATAAAGTAACGGTAAAAAATAAAGGCATTTTATGGGTTATAAATATAAGCTTTCCGTACGTTCCGAACCGAAAGGATATTATTAAAAATAATTATAAAATTTAAAAAGCGGTATTTAATATAAAACGAATAACCTACTTTATAAATATACGTAATAACCGGCCTGTAATTTACGGAAATTTAAGGAAATTAAAGATCCAAAATACGTACCGCCTTAATTAAAAAGGTTTTAATATAATAAAAATAAAAACGTTACCTAAATCGTTAAACCGGGTACATAGGCGAAACTTGCGGTTACTGCCGGAAAGCTATAAAAAGTTAAATATATATCCGTTAAGGAAGATATTTCGTAATGCCGAAACGGCTTATTTATAAAGTTATAAGGAAATAAAATCCTAGAAAACCGTTAATTAATCGTTTACTAAAAGGAAATAAATATTAGGATATATATAGATATACGTTTATAAATTTAATAAATATAGTTAACTTTTAAAATATAAGGCTTATTTTATTATATGAAGTAATTAATAGCTTAAAAACGTATATAGTAATATATATATATTTATATTTGCTAAAAGGTTATTTCGAACTTTAATTGCTATTACGGCTAAGTTTAACCTAAAATTTAAGCAATATAATGTTATAAACGTTTTCGTTAACGTGAACTTATTTTATGAAATATATATAAAAACGCCCCTAAAATACCTATAACGTAGCAAAATATTCCTAATTAGGAAGGTATTATACGGATTAAAGAAATCGCCTTTATTTTAATAAAAAGATTTTATTAATATACTTAAGAATTTAAAACTTAATCTTATTTTTTACGAATTATATTATTTCCTTCGTTAAGGGGTACTTTTATTTTTTTACGTCGACAATATAGTTATTACGTATAATAAAAAGTATTAAAATTTTGTTAATTAATTAATTTAATAAATATAAAAACGATATACTTTTATAAGTAATAAAAATTTATAATAATTTTTTAAAATTAAAATAATTAAAAATAAATTTAATAAAAAGATTTAGCTATTTTAATTTAACTTTATAAATAAGTTAATTAACTTAATCCTTAAAAAAAGTTTAAATAACTTTTTAAAAGTATTAATAATAAACGTTAAATTATTACTAAATCTTAATTTAATTTATTTAGGTTTAATAAATAAATATTAAAAAAAGATAGGTTTTATTTTATATATTATAATTAATACGTAATTTAATATATCCTTTATAATATCCCGATTCGTATAATTTAATTAAAATTTTAATAACGTATATTATAACGTTATTAATAAAGTTATATTATACTTAATTAATATTAAGATGTTAACGTTGCAATTTAGTAGTAAAAATTTAATAAATATTTAAAATAATGTTTTTTTTTATGGATAATATAATTGATTAAAAAAGTTTTTAAATTTATATAATAAAGCTTTTCGAAAAAGTAATAAGATGGTAAGTAAATAAATAAAATATAATAATTATTTTTATAACCGAAATAAAGTTATTATTTTTTACGTAAATTATTAAAAAAACCTTATTTAATTCTTAATTAATTAAAGAATTAAAAGTTGGTTTCGATATAAGACCGTTAAATATGTAATACGATAATTAATAAATTATACGGTTAATTAATGCCGATATCGTACTTTTATAAATAAAGTTACGGTATATAAATATATATAATTACTGGTTACAAAAGGTAATAAAAAAGGACCTAATTAAAGTAAATTATATACTTATAAGTAATATGCTAATTAATAAATTAATTAAAACTTTATTACGAAAAGCCTTTAAGAATTTTAAAAAGTAGCTAAAATTAATGGATATTATAAAAGCTTTAAATTAAAGGAAGAAAGCTTTAAAGGTTATTTTAAACGAAGAATTAACTAATTAAAAGGATTTAATCGTTAGAGGAAAGGTGGAATGGATAGTTATGGCTTTAGGAAGTGATAAAATGTGACGATTAACGCCGTAACGACTTTAAGGCGTTAAAGGGGTGTGTTAGCTAGCTGGGGGGTGCGTAGGGCACCCCATATACGGGAAGGTCACCTACTGATCGGCCTATATATGTTCCGTGGCTAAGCTACTTAACGCTATACGCGTGCAACAGCACACGTATCTAGCATAATACAACAACAAAACTGATGTCCCCTATATCTGACATGTGCTGTTGCACGCGTACAGCGTTAAGTAGCTTAGCTACGGAACATGTATGGGCCGATTAGTAGGTGACCTTTCCGTATATAAGGTGCGCTACGTACCCCCTAGCTAGCTGATATACCCCTTTAACGCTTACCTCACCAAGGTCAGGCCCGATTTTTGAGGTTGTGGCTGCGCCTGCGGCGCAGCCGTGGCTAGCGCTTTTGATCAAGAAGTAGCTGCAAGGGTCAGATGTATCGACTAAACCTCTTTAAGAAAAAGCTCCACAGAAATAACAAAACCTTAAAAATAAGGCCTAATATCAAGTTGTGATTTTTTGGCCTCGTTTTGCATATCTCTATATAAATCTTTAAAAATTTTTAATTCGAATGCTTTAAAAATAATTTTAATTTAACATTACTTATTTTGTAATTACGAAAATTTAATATAAAATTAAAATCTTTATTTCCTTATATACATTTAATTCTAATTAGGACGCGATTAATAATACGCGCTCGAAAAAATGGCTGAAAATCTTATTCTATATATACCATAACCTTTTACCTTCCTTAAGCCAGCACGATAATAACATAACTTTATAAACTAAAATAATAATATATAGGGTTTAAAATTACTTATAATAAGACTTAAAACATATTTTTATCTTAATTAACCAAATGTGGGTAATGTATTAAAAGGTTTAAGGTATATACTTTAAATCTTCGAGAACTTAATATTCCAAAGTAACGCGTTTATTTTTATTTAATGGCTTTACCGGTTTCTTGCCGATACAAACATAATTAATCTATACGTTAACGTTTTATATATAGTTGATAATTATATAGAAACTTTGCGTTATCGGTTCCTTCGCTTTATATTAAATGCCATATTTGGCGGGTAAAGCCGTATTTTACGGAAGGAATAAGTAAATACGGAATATATACTGGTATTCGGAAAGCTTAATATCTTTTTCGTTATTAAAATAAGTTTTAAAAAGTCCTTAATTATTTAAATCTTTTTTTTAATAACTAATTTAATTATTATTTAAGTTATACCTTTAATTAAGTTGGCCGAAAAATAACGAACTGTTATATTAATAATATTACATTTTGTTTTTATTTTAATATCCGCAAAAACGAAAAAGCTTGATCTAAAAATATTCGAACGTATAATTACCAGGTAATATAATTATATTATTTTTAGTTTTAAATAATTATCGAACGATTAATTCTAAATTGTTATATTAAATCCTAGTTTCGAATAACGATATAGCTTAATTATTATTAATAAAGCATATTTATTATCGGAATAAAAAAATTCCCGGTTTAAATATGTTAATATCCGTAACCTACGTTTTATTTTTTTATTTACGTATATTAATTTGCGTATATAATAATTATTAATAACGTTATAAAAAAGAAAATCGCGAAATATGGCGGTTTTAATTAAATTAAAGGTTTAATTAAATATAATTATAAAATAAAGGTCCGGCGTTTTAATATTAATCGCCCCGAAATCGATATTGTTATTTTTTTTATATTTAAAGGTTAACGTTCGAATTAAACGTACTTGGATTTTCTGCTAATTAATATCCTTAAGTTATTAAATAATATCTTTTTAATTTAGCTTAATAGCTTACGTATTATTATTAAGATCATTATTTATATTAATAATAGGGCAAAAATTATAAATATCCGTAATTAATTAATCAAAATTATGGTAAACTAAGGGTATTTATTAAACGTTATAAAAGAAATTATTATATTTTATAGTTTCAAAATGCCTTCCGGGAACTAAGCTTACGTATACGATAAATTAAAGCAACCTAATGGTTTTATCCGTATTATAATATTTACTGTCGTTTTTGGATTAAATATGGATATTCCGGATATTAATTAAATAATATAATAAGAAATACCGAAAAACCTTTCGATAAAGGATTTATAATAATATTTTAATTAAATAATTCGTAATTATAAACGATTAAATATAACTAGCCATAAACAAACTATATTATTTGTACCTTATTAAGCATTCGATAAATATAAAACCGAATTATTTATAATAAAATTAGCTAAAATAATAAAAAAAGCTTAAGCCCGGTAAGTTAAAAACCGTCTTTCTTATAGAAATACGAAGGTTTTAATAGAAATTGACGTAACGGATTCGGATAAAAAAAAACGATACGTAATTTATTACGAACGATCCCGATTAAAACGAGATAATCGTTAAATCTTAATCTTATCCTTTGGTTAGTTAAGATATTAATTATATTATCCGTAAACCTTTTAAATAAAATAATCTTAATTTACGGAATAAAACGAAAATAAAGCTTTATTTACGTATATTATTTAACGGCGAATACGTACGTAAAACGATTTTAATATATTTAAAAAAAAACGAAGTTATTATATTAAAAAAAGACCGTAATAACTTTATTCCGGTTGGACTTTATTGTAACTTATATACACTTAAATTTATCCATATACCCGAATTTTCGAATCCGAAAAAATCCGCGTAAAAATAATTAAAAGCCGGTTCGTTAAAGGCGGTTATTTAGGAAATAATCGAATTATAATATAAATAACAAACGAATAAAATATTTTCTAACTGGTTATTTCCGTTTGGCGGTAAAGGAATAAAGTAAACGTTTATTTTTATTAAATTTAAACGGTTTTTATTTAATACGTTTCCGAATAAATTAAATAAAATTAAACGTCCTTATTTAATCTTAAATATAACCGATTTAATTAAAACGGTTCCCGGGTTCGATAAATAATAATATTAAAAAGTTTTAAAAGATCGCCTTTTTTTTGCGTTATATTTAATCCACGAAAAAGCCGTCCTTTTTATTTTACAAAACGTACGGAAAACTTTCCACAAACGGCGGAATTCGCTTAATTTAAAATAACGGCGTTATATCCCCATACTTCGGACCGATCTATATAAAATACGAACTTTTACCGCGTTATAAGTTCGACAAACGTCGGAAAAAATTACAAGGTTATTATAAGCCGCGTCCGGTCTTGATCAAAGCATACCTTATACAGCCGCTTAGTTTAAACTAGTAGTTAAAAACTCGACGGTAATCCCAGCAGTTTAAATACCAACCCGGTATACGATCCATACGCCTTCGTAACTCGGAATCGCGACCTTAATTATCGTAACGCCCGTACCCGTACGCGTAATTCGCGATATATTAAATCGTTTTAATTAAAAGCTTGCCTTATCGCCCTTATTTATAACGTCGGTTTAAAGCTTATAATTCCTTAATGTTTCCGATTTACTAAAGCCGCCCTTATTATTATACCTATATTCGTATAATTCGTTTATTTTTATATCGTTACCGGAATCGCCGGCATTACCAAAAGGCGATAATACGTAACCTGACGTTATGAATAATATATCGGAAAATAAAACCAAAGTAATAATTCCTATCGAGGTTATAAAGTTATACGCTGGAAGTAAACGGCGTTTATTTAATGATAATAATAGTTGCAATATTAAGCCAAAAATCAGGAAACGAAACCCGGCCGGTTTTAATCGAAACGGATAGCGAAAAACGCGTTCGGCTTTAAGGCGGGGTCGCGGTCGCTAATAAGTAAAGTATACTAAAAGTCGAGGCGGACGTTATAACCTTTCGCGGCTTTTAACGGTATATCTTTAAATTCGTTAAAATAAAGGATGTTATAAATATATTTCGTTAACTTACTTACGTTTTTACGAAGTAAGCGTCGTAATATACCGGAGGTCGAAGCGGACGTTCTAACTTTTCGCGGCTTTTAACGGTATATTTTCGAGTTCGTTAAAATAGGGGACGTTATAGGTATATTTCGCCAACTTACTTACGTTCTTACGGGATATAAGCGTTACCTTAAAATCCGAGATTATATCCCCTTTATGCTAAAATAGCTTAATCGCATAAAAGAATAACTAAATAATACGAATAATATTATTAATATATTTTTTACTTATTATATTTGTTTTATTAATTTTAAATTTATTAAGTAATTTATAAATATTAATTCTTTTTGATCCGGATTAATTATATATTATTACGGATATGTAATAAACTTTATAAACTGGAGATATCAATAAACTTTAATATAACGGGTTATAAATTATAATCTATCGTAATTATTAACAAATTATATTTTTTAACTTATATCCCTTAAAATACTGCATTAATATTTTTTAAATTTTACCTTCCGGTCCTTTTTTTTAAGCTTATCGCATTAACTTCTGAAATGTTCTTATCCCTTTTAACCTTTAAGGTACTTTAATTCCGGTCGATTAATTAACGTAAGGGATCGATTATGCAGGTAAATAATGAAATGGTGCAGGGTGCAGAGCCGGGTACATGGCTTTGCCGATCAATTAGTCATCACCAGTCATGTATTTCTAGGAGTTCATTTTTCGCTGGGCGCAACCCCAGAAAGACGAGACACTTATCATCGCTTCATATATGGATTTAACACCATATAATACAGTTTGCGTTACCTTTATTATCTTTTAAACCGCGGGCTTAATCGTAATACTCCCATAAAATATGCATTAATTAAGACCAAATCACCCCGTCCCAATTTATTTGGCTGCCAATGCAAGGAGACTGGCTTTAGTTAGCTGCCGAAGCAACTTGCGATTTCCGATTATCAGATAGAAGGGATAAAGTTCTGATTAAAACGTAACCTCGATTATGATTACGGTTACGATTACGAATATAACGATTTAATAACGATACGCGAATTTAACGATTAAGAAATGGATAAGGTCCTACGATAACGCCGCGACGTTTTTTGCGATTAATAAGAAAGCTACTAAATTATAATTACAATACCTTATTTTAAAATACGGTTTTATTCGGAAAACGATAAAGGAACATAAACGCGAAAAATAACCGGTTTCGGAATATGGATTAATTATTTAAGTTTTAAACCGATTACGTAATTTAAAAGATAAATTATGTTATATAAATGCTAACGTAACAAAAATAAAATTACGAAATATTTTAAATTAAGGTTATTAAAGTTATAATTACGTTATTAATAACGTAATTATTCGGATTTTAATTAATTAAATAATAGGATTAACGATGAAATTAACAATATAAACTAAGTTACGAATTTAAGCAAAAAAAGAATTAAGGTTATGAAATTATCAATATTACGGACGAAAAAAGAAGTACGAAAAAAAATAATATTTTTTAATATAATGCGAAAGTTAAAAAAGAAATAATAGATAACATATTTTAAACGTTGCTAGCATTAATCGGATAACATCTTATTTAGTTATTGCTAAAAGGTATTATTTAGGACCTGCTACTTTTAATTAACCTTAATATTAAAACATTTAAGTTGGCAATAAAGGTATTAATAAGTAAGCTAAAAAAGGCCCAGTTTAATATAAGCCAAAAACGATACGTTAATTAAGATAAAACCGTTACGACAGATAATAAAAAGAAAAAGTTATTTATTTTTTTGTTACAAAAAAAAGGGAAAATATATTTAAAATAAATATTACGGATAGTTATTTATTTTATACCTAAATATATTCCCGTTAACCCGGCGCCATAAAATTCGAATACTTTTAAGATTAATAAATTTAATTAATTTAAAATAAATTTTAAAAGGTTTGTTAAAAGTCCGTTAAAACTTTTTAAAATTATTACTTAAACTAAACGATAATAAGGCCTTTTACTTATATTAAAAATTTTATTTTAAAAAGAAATTAAAGTTTTATTTTATATACCATTATTTAATACCAATCGATAAAAAAACCTTTACGAAAATAAAGTTAATAAAGAAAAGCCTTTAAATAATCCGATGAAACTTTTAAAACCTGTACGAAATTTAAGTTTTTAAGCAGTTTTTGGAGTTTCGATTAAAATCCCGTAAGGACGAAAGATTATATAATTTTATAAATCCTTTAAATTATTTATAGGATTTGCGGTATCGATATTAAACGTTATACCTTTTGGACAAATTAATTAATAAAGATATAGCTTCTTAATGGAGTTTATGAACCAGCTTTCGTTTTTAATAGTTTTCTCAGATTTATTTACTTTCCCGGATTTCGTTTTTTTGGAATTGGAATTACCGATTAGCTTAAAGGGGTTAGCAAATTATTTAAGAAATATAAGTTAACAAAGTTTAAGATAATTACTAAATTATTTTTTTAAACGCATAGCAGTATTATAAAGAACCGAATTAAGGTTGTTATTAAAGGATTTACTAAATAGGATAACGTTATTAAGGTTATCTTGAAAACTTTTAAGCTATAAGATTTAAAGCAAATCCGGATTGCCAAAAGTTAATTAAAGATTTTAACGAAGTAAGCTTAACGTAATAAATTTAATTAAGTTTATAAGTATTATTTAAAGCATACTGTTAAAATAAAAAACATCCTGAAAAAATCTAAGCTAAAAGGAAAAATAGTTAATAAAAACGAATATACGGAAAGCTTATTAAAGAAATTATCTGCCGGTTATTTCGAAAAAGCTTTTAATAATTCCTTCATGAAGTTCGAAAACTTATATGTAACAAATTACGATAATACGTTAACATTAATTAAAAATTGGGTTTTTAATAAGGTTAGATTGCTTAAATATAAAGGCCGTAACCGACAGCAAAAATACGTTCGTTTTAATATCGATTATTAAGATAACGACCGGCTTTATTTAATTTAATAACTTAAACAGTAACGATAAAGAAGCCCTTAACCGCGATAAATATTAACGAACAGGATTAATTAAATATCCGAAATTACAAATATATTATAAAATTTAAAGATTACTTAAATTTAATAAATTTAGAATTTAAAGGCTTTTAAAAAGAAAATACGTAACCGAAAAGCTACCTAAAATTTATAGTATTACGTTCCGCCAAAACAGAAAGCATTTTGGATTTACAACTATGGTACTAACCTTTCGATTAATGTAATAAACTTCTAACGGGATAATTTTAATTAATTAAGCTTTTACCGTAGCCAAGGTAGCTACCGAAATCGTAAAGGTTATCGAAATAATTACCCAGGTCGAAGAAAACGATATGGCGGTTTTAATTATAATATTTATTAGTTTTATTTAAAACTTAAATATAATATAAACAAATACCGTTTATTTGGGAATATGGAAAGTACGGCACTGATTTTACTTAACGATAACGGATATACGATTTACCGAAAAATACTTAACGATCGAATTACGTTAGGCATAATATAGTTTCCCCAGGTCCTTAAAAGCTAAGCTATCGGCCAGCAGATTCCGATCTAAAAACTTTTTTTAAAATAAATCCATAACTTACCGGGCTTTTTTAATCGCTTTAAGGAAAAGATACGATACTTTAATCGGCAAGACGACATCTATGAAGGTAGGGAATCGCCTCAAACTATTCCGGATAATACCCCAGTTATTCCTACTAATTTTCCGAAATTTATATAGATTTTAAAGCCGTCCCGATAGGACTTTACCATTAATTAAAATCGTATAATTAAGATTAATATAACCTATTTTGTCGAAAGAAACGGAAAGCCGTTTTATAAAAAGGCACCCTTACGTAACTGGCTATAAAATAACCCTATTAAAAGTAAAGGTATCCGATATTTAAAGGAAATCCGTCCCCTGGAGGTCGATAACTTTAATCAGCCTGCCGTGCTTACTAACGTTATAATAATTAAACGCGTTAGGGAAAAAGAAAAGAAATTTAATAACGGAACGAAAAAAAATAAAACCGATAATAATAATTTAATATACGATGAACCTTTATTTTATAATATCGAACTAACCGTCTAAATAAATAACGTAATTTAAACGAACAATATAACCCAGATACCGATTATTACGTAAGTAAATAATACTGTCCAAACCGATAATACTTTTAACCATAAAGGATTAATCGACAAATATGTTATTAAGTTTTAGGAAAAGAAAATCCGTAAAAACTTTAAAAAAAAGTTCGAAATTACCTGGTCGGAATTAATAAAAGTTTATCCAAACTTCGGCAAAGCTTTCAAAAAATTCATGGTTACTAAGATTTTAAAGGCACTTAATCGTAAAAGCAAAAAAACGATTAAAATAACTAAGGCTAAAATAAAAAGATCCGAATTTCCAAAAGCGAAAAGAACCCCCAGAAGTTTAACTATGGATATCGGATATAAGCTAGAAACTTAGCAAAAAGTAAAGGTTTTATTGGTATAATAATGTAACCCGGTTAAATATATTACCCCGTTATTTAGATTTGCAGTTAAGGTAAGCTATAAAAGCGGCGAAAACCTGATTAATAAAGTTATCGATACAAAAACCGAATCGAACGTTATTACTGCCTTTTACGTTAAGCGACATGGATTAACAATACGATAAATACAAATATTATTCATGGGTTTTAATTTGCAAAAAAAGATTCCATTCGAAAGTATTATCGAAGCACTTATTTAGCTAGTTAACCGATTAATTACTAGCCTTATGTTTGTCGTTAACGATCATTTTACTGCATAGCCGCTAATACTTGGACTTAACTTTATGGCCAAATCGAAGATAATATTTAATATGTTCCCGGAAATGATGGAAAGAACCTTGGAGTTTGGTTCGATAAAGATTATTATCCCGTTAATCCCAGCTAAAAGGGTTACTTGTAATATCCGCGTTAAAAGAAGCCAGAAAAAAAAAACCGGTAAACCTATTAGGCGTTTTATTAGCGAAAGCAGGCTTATAAGCGAAAAGATAAATAAATACGTTACGGGCCCGTATATCTTCTTAATTAGTAATATTTATATTAATTAAAACCCGATAATTATTTAAGAAGTTATAAAAAACAAATTAACGCTTAAAGATACGGTACTAGGATAATTTAACGATAAAAGATTTACATACGCCTTATACGGAATCTTGTGGGAATAAATACAAGAAAAAGTTAACAAAAACCGTACCGTATAAATTAATACGATATATAAGCCGAAATAGAAAAGGGTAATTCCTGTTAATAATATACCACCCGATAAATCAATACCTTTTGGAGATTTAGACTAGAAAGTTAAAGAACTTAAAAAGGTTTAACTAATTATTAATTAAAGCGAAAAAAACCCAACAAACCTGGTACCCCGTTAATTACCTTATTCCCTAAATTTATTATTATACCGCAAAGGATCCGATTTATAGAAAAAAAGGCCAACGTTATTTTTGATTAATGAGGCGATAAGTTTACCCGTACGGAAAAAGCCTTTTTTAAAAAGATGTTATTCCGTAAAACGGTTACCTTAGCTTAAGATTAGCAAAAATATAGCAAAATTAAATCCAATATCGGACTAAATTATAAGATCCAAACAGTCCCTTATAAAACGTAATAAATTAAGGGTATAATTATACCGGTTAGCTTTAAAGATAAATTAATCGAAATATTACGAATACGAATATTAAAAAAAATATTCGAACAATTTTATACTACGTATAAAAACGCTTAGTTTTTTATGCAGAAAAAGGATAATAGATTACGATTAATTAACTCTGCGAAAAAGGTAAACGTTGTTACTTTGCAAGACGTTTTTATGTCAGAAAATTGCAACGAATTTTCCGCGGATTTTGCCATATACCTTTTAATTACTTTAATGGATTTTTTTTTAGGTTACGATCAGGTTATATTAGCCCCGGTTAACAAAGATTTAACCATTTTCGCGATACCTTTAAAATTATTTAAGTATATTAGTATACCTATTAAGTTTACCAACTCTATGGCTTACTTTTATTGTATGGTCGGGAGGATTTTGGACGATTTAATGCCTAACATAGTGCGCCCATTTGTCGACGACGTTGGAATTAAAGGCTTAAAAATAAGATACGATAACGAAAAAACTTTTCCAAAAATTCGGCGTTTTGTTTATAAGCATATCGTTAATATTAATAAGATCTTATTTAATTATAAATTTGTTAATGTTTCGATTAATATAAAAAAGTCTTAATAATACTAGGAAATTATAGTTATAATCGGATTTCTTTATAAAATAAATGGTCGCTGCCTAAATATAGCCAAAGTGGAAAAAATTCTGGAAATTTAGCTTTATAAAAACGTTTCGAAAGTTAAGGCTTTTTTAGGTATTATGGTTTACTATCGGATTTTTGTTACGTATTTTGCCATAAAAATCGAACTTTTTATAAAGTTATTCCGGAAGAATTAATTTTTCGTTTAAGGTTTTAATTAAAATAAAGCAATAAAAAACGTTAAAAAAGTAATTACGATAGCCCCGATTTTGATTATTTTAAATTATAACCTTATAATAGGA
Source organism: Monosporascus ibericus (assembly GCA_004154915.1). Classification (NCBI taxonomy): domain Eukaryota; kingdom Fungi; phylum Ascomycota; class Sordariomycetes; order Xylariales; genus Monosporascus; species Monosporascus ibericus. The sequence continues at coordinate 102,912 of QJNU01000033.1, forward strand.
AAAATTATTATAAGGATAAACATAAGTAAGCAAAGTTTTAAAGGTATTTTTGGATAAATAATTAATAAAATTAAATATCCCGCGCGTTTCGAAAATAATATTTAGAAAAGCATTAGATTAAATTACGACGTTAATAAACTCGAATATTAAGCCGTTCTTAAGATTTTAAGGAAATTTCGAAATTATATTTATGGAATCCGATTTATGTTAAAAACCGACGTTAAGGTATTAATAACCCAGATTAATAATTTAATAAATTCCTTACTTGGAATATTTTTTACCCGTTGGGCTATATAAATAAAGATGTTTAACTTTGAAATTAAGCATATTCCTGGCAAGAAAAATATAGCCGCCGACGGATTATCGAAAAAGCTACTTAAAACTTTTAATACGTTAAACGATTAATAAAAAGGAAAAGTCGATAACTTTATTAATATCCAGTTAGATATTATTCGGCTTAATTTTATTTTGACTAATATAGCCATAATACCCATTATAACTAGTTAAAAATAAGGACTTTTTATTAAAAATTAATTTAAAAAGTTATAAGAGAATGTAAGATTTTTGACGATATTAAATCTTCCTGATCGATTCCGAAATGCTTCGAGGAAAAAAAAAACGGCTTTTAAGGCCGAAATTTTAAATTATTTTGTTTAGGACGGAATTTTCTGGCGTAAAGTAGATAAGTAATATGGTACCCGTAGGGTGGTTAATAACTAGCAAGAATAATATACGGTAATTAGGTAATGTTATAAGGATTGCGGCCATAAAGAACGAAATTCGACTTCTCGGCGTATAATAGCTTCCTATTATTAGCGTGGAATATATGGATAAATTCGAGAAGCGATATTTGCGTATCCGAAAGGCCAAAAAGTTGCTAATTAACGTTTCGAAAAAAGTTACGGCTTTTTTTAGCTTATTAATATAGTTACTGTTTGGGTAATTAATATGTAATTTATACCTAATAATAACGGTTACAAAATTACCATCAAAGCTAGATGCAAGTTATCCGGTTACTTAAAAGTTAAAGCTTTACGTTTAATTATATTAACTGCGATTAAAAACTTTTTAAATAAATATATTTTTTATTAATATAACATTCCGATTAAAATCAAGATAAACGGAGATTTTAAAAATAAAGGCGAAGTTATTAAAACTTATAATGCTTTTAGAATTTAAAGGCCGGTTAAAGTTACGTATGTTACCTAGCGACAAGGTTTAGTTAAAAAAGGATATGTCCCGATTGCTAAAGGTTTAATAAAAGCGATAAATGGTACTGGTAAAGGATAGGTCAAGTTTTTGCCGAAAATGATCTTCGCCGATAACACAACCGTTAAAAGTTATAGTCTTAATTTTTACGAATTGTTATACGGTTAAAAAGCAATCTTACCGATCGAAATAATGCTACTAACTTAACGTATTTTAAATTAAGATTTTGATATTTTAAGGGAAAACTTAATTGCATAAAGAATTCGACTGTTAAAAAAAAAGGCCGAAAATATAATTAAGGTTACTAAAGTAATCAGCGACCAAAAACGTAAGGTTGCCAAATTTGCAAACGAAAGAGATAAAAATAAGATAAGAGATAAACCTTTATAAGTAAATGACCTGGTATTTCTGTACGATATACCAAGATATATTAATATGTTTAAGGATATAAAGTTAAAGTACCGCTAAATTAAACCGTACCTAATTAATAAAACCTATAGTCGAGATACTTATTACTTAAAGGAAATTAATGAAACGAAGTTGTAAGGAACCTTCCCTGTTAATAAATTAAAATAATTTATAAAGGATGAAAAAGGATATTAAAAGTCGATAGACTTACATAAAGACGACTGGACGAAACTATTACCCGATTAACTAGAAGATGTTATGTCAGATATTTCAGATTTTGCGGAAGTCGAATTACTTAAAAACTGGTAGCCCAGAATTTTAAAGCCTGTAAGAATTAATATTAAAGTCCAAATACCTAATAATCGGTTAAAAGGTTACGTAGTTATGGACGACAGTAAGATACCTAAGGCAAATCGATTAAACGAACGAAAAGAATTAACGCGATTAATTAAAAGAAACTAAAAGTAAAAGGTTTTCTTTCGGCTTCTTATTATTTTGCTTACGATTATCTTATATAACGCCCATATTCTTTTATAATTAATCAATACCTCCAAACTTAAAAGACCGGGTTTTTGTTAAGTACCAAGGATCAAAAATATGTCCTTTGATTATTAAACGAAGATAACCCTTATTAAATACCTTAATAACTAAATAAACCTTATTAAATACCTTAATAACTAAATAAACCTTTAAACGGATATCTTTTTTAACTTAAGAAAACTGCAAATATTTGGCCTTTAAATAATCGAACCGATTATTCCGGAATATATATTTATAACCTTTAATAAACCCGATATAATTATCGCAAAACCTTTTATAAAATCCGGGGATTAATTAATACCTAAAAAATAAAAATATACCATACTAATTAAGCTATTTAAAACTTTTATATTATCGTTCGCATAATTTATATGGAATTAGGTTAAGTATTTTAAATACTTAAATAAATAAGCCAGTAACATACCGAAAATCCTTAGATAATAAATTTATAAACGAACTTACAAATTTACTCCGAATAGTTTTAACGTATATAAAATACGATAAAGGCTTTTTTCCCTAATCAGCCAGCATAGTGATAACATTAAACTAAGCACCCGTTACAGCTTAAAAGTTCTTCCCGATAATTCGTTATTTATGGTACCGACCTTTAGCAGGGTTACCGACAATGCTAATTAACATGGTTCCGAACATCTATATCTAATTAATACCATTTTCCTAGGATAGGTACCAAATAAAAACAATACGTACCTCGAGGTATTTTATTATTATACGCTTAATACGGTTATAATTATTCCAGAACTTGGCTATTACGTCCTTATCGTTAAGCTCGATTTTAAAAAGTTAAGATGGACCCAAATTAAAAAATAAGCCGGGTACCCGATTAATAATCCAAGGTTTTACTGGAATTAACGAAGCTAAGGACGAAATTATAATACGAAGTTAAGGATTAGCAGGTATATAAAAAGTTAAGGATATTAACTTACGATTAATTAATCGTTAATTAATAATACCCATAAATAAATCCGGTCCCGGAATTAATAATTCGATTAATAATATAATATTCGATAATAATAAATACGATATCTTTAATAATGGATTATTTATAATAAGAGTTTTAAAAGGTAAATAATCCTGAAAAACCGTAGTATTACGGTACTTATACTGAAAAGCAGGAACCAAGTTATGGATAGGCGTTTAACGGTATATGGGATTTTGGGGCTTGCAAATATTATTAGGGTTATATAAAGGCTTAGTAACCCGATTAATAACTAAAGCTTTATCGATACGTCTGGTTAAAAGTTTGGAAAATAATAACGAATTCGAAGCTATTAGATTTGTACGACGAATAGCGGAAATCTTATCGAGATTATAAAGGTTCCGATTAATACGGGAAGGAGCAAGTTAAGCATTACCAAATTACCTATTACTTAAACCGGGTAACTTTTTAATGGACGACTTTTTTATTAAATTAATTAATTCGCCAGGATTTATACTTTTACAAAAACCTAAGGTGCTACAGAAATCTAACGATTAACGGGAACTTATGATAATAATATTAATTAAATACTTTAAAAATAGATAAGTAGGTATTAAAGTTTTATGTTATTTAGAAAATATGGTCGGGAGGGAAAAGTTGGTATGATAATAAAAAGAAAAAGAAATATAAATGCAAATAATTGATTAAAGCATGCAACGGCGACGATATCTTCCCATATAACATTAAACGGAACTTTTTGGCATTTCCTCGGCGTATACGTTTTTTGATTAAAAAATTAATATATTAACCCCGTCGCATTTGATTAATTTTATACATAAATTACTGTTAACTTTTAACAATTTCCTGCACTTATATATTTTCAACGTTAACATTTTAATATTTACATATTTATATACTTAAATATATATACATATACTTACGTACCACGTATATTTTTAGTTATCGTTTAAGTTCCCAAATTATAAATTATTATTATTTTCGTACCTTAATATTTTAATTAATTTATTTATAGTTACCATGTTATCATCCAAAAAACGTACCAGTTAAAATAAGGATAAGAATTCCAAAAGCTAAATACGTCGGATTCCGGAAAACTCGCCCAGATCGCCAACATACCAGTATGGGAAAAAGATGACATGTTATAGCTATTCCGTAAGATGCACAATAATAATTCCACTTCCTATCTTATCTAATAAGCTACCCCGAAAGTCCGTTTTAATCGAACTATCCCTATCCATCCGTTTAATCAGAACGGTAAACGTTTATAAAAAGATATTACCTTACCCTTTTATTAGATTAATAAAAAATGGCATAATTCCGTGGCAGCTTTTTTATAATAAACATTTATAATCTTAATACATTATACTTACTTACGTTCTTAATATATTATTGCCTTTATATAATTAATTACTTTAAATATACCCCAAAATATCTTGGCCGTTATTATTAAAGCCGGTAAAATAATTTTTAACGGCTAAGCCCGATATATCCTTAATAAGGTTATGGAACTAATTAAAATTATAAACCTAAAATATGTTTGGTTTATTGCCTATATTAAACTTCAAACTGGTAAAAAACCTAAAGGTTATTAGGTTAATATGTTATATATCCGATTAAAGCGTTAAATGTTAATATTTAATACTTCTTTTACGGTTAACCGTATTTAATTGCTATTATAATTATACCGAAAAGCCTGGATAAAGTTAAAGCTTAATAATTCCCCTGCCCGTATAACGATCGTAAGGATACTTACTTAGGTTAGATATTATATTTACGGTTTATGGATAATTTATGTATTTTATATTATTACGCGTAATTTTTTAAAATGGGGAGATAATAACCGGGATAAACCGATTGGATAGGGCGAAACTATTATAGAGTTTAATGTAACTAACATAATCAGAAGGTACTTGGGTTTAAGACCAGATGATGATAACATTAAGAGGTTTATGGGATTATGGCCTGGAAGATCTTTGTTTCCATTATTAAACGAGGAAGTCGACGATCCAAAAAAGGCCGATAATCCGGAGTCCGATTAGTTACCTTATCTTATGGAAGGTAAACGACCATAACCGATAAAGCAACCGATTAAAGAAATTAATAACCCGCTAACTAAGATATTAGCTATTAAGCTTTTTACTTTTTAATTTTATATACTTATTAATCAATTAAGATAAGCTTTTAAAGCATTTATATTTTTTCCCTTTATTCCGCAAATTACCTAATCTTATCCGGTTTCTAAAAGGTTATTATTTAAGCCGAAATATAGATTACGACCACCCTTTAATAATTAAAAAGCTTGAACAATAATAAAAGATTGGTATAATATACCGTATAAATGGTTAAGGGATACATATTAAATTATAAAAAAGCGACCTAAACTATATTTTCCGTAAAGCTAGCCTAATTGGCCTAAATATAAGAACTCGATCGCGAAAAAGGTAAAACAGGACAAAACTTAAAATGATAAAAAAAGGGCTAAACAACGGGATAAGCTAGCGAAACGTCGAGGACGAAATCCGAAGTTAAGGAAGATGGAAAACAAGCCGCGTAAGCGTTAACTAAATTAATTAATATATTTTAGGCATCTTTTTTTACTTATAGCGTTAGGAATTAATTGCGTTAGCATTTATTTCTTAAGATAAATCGAGGACGATTTTATCTTAAGAAAAAAGGGTTAAAATGGTACGAGGTGCAAAGCCGGGTACATGGATTTGCCGATTAATTAGTTATTACCAGTTATGTATTTCTAAAAGTTCATTTTCGCTAGGTGCAACCCTAGAAAGAGAAGATACTTATTATCGCTTTATATATGGATTCAACACCATATAATACAGTTTGCGTTGCCTTCATTATCTCTTGAACCGCGGGCTCAATCGTAACACTCCTATAAAATATGCACTGATCAGGACCAAATCACCCCGTCCTAATTTAATAAATAATATGAATAATCTTTGGCCAATATTAAGAAGGCTATTTTCTTACCATAAGTACAGCTATTCCGACATCCGCTTTTTTTTAAGTACTAGCTTAAGATATCTAAAATCCCGGTCTTATAATAAATCCAGAACTTTTACGTTTTATAATTTTATTCTTCCGTTACCGGAAATGGTATCCTTTAAAACCGGCCTTTTACCACCTTTTTTTAAGGCCTGCCGCATACGTTAAAGTTTTTTAATTAAGGATTTTGGTAATTGCGGTATTTTTATGGTAATTAATTTAAGGTCCTAATTAGTATTTCCGGGTTCCCGTCGTACATTTCGTCGTAATCTTGATAAGGATTTTGGTAATAATAAGTTTGTTAAAATAAGTAATTTCGCCGAAACCTTAAATAAGTCGTTTATTAATAAGTACCTTAGTAAGTACCTGAAGTTAAAGTTTACCGGTATTTCCGGTTACGGTTTTTAAGATTTTTTTTTTAAGGTATAAAACTAATAAGGGTACGGGGTTTCGGCTGTTTGGTATTAGGCTGTTTTTTTTTTTGGCGTAATTGGGATAACGGGTAAATTTCGGAATTCTTTTACATCGGAATCTCATATAGGTGAACGAAAAGTTGGACATAATGGATAACCATTAAAGACCTTGGCGTTGGTACCGAATATGCCACGATACTTATAAAGCTAATCTTTGTATATGGTAATTTGCTTATTATAAGTTTGCAAATAAAGGCGGATTCTTTTTTCGCTTCATATTATGAAGATAATATCTATATAATATATACCGTAAAAGGTTTTACGGTTTTATAATCCTAATCGGGACTATAGGATAGCTATATTCCTAGTATTATTTATATTATGCAAGTTATTATTATTTATAAACTTTCGGAAACGATTAACGGTTTAAGTTGTACGTTTTTCTAAATAGAATACGGTAGCTAAATCTGTAATATAAAGGATGCCTGTTTTACGATTTTAAAAAGCTATCATCTAGTAGTTCGTAATTTCTGATTCGTTAACTTTACGGTTATATTTTGGTATAACGAAAAAAACGAATAACGTTATATACCATTTTATAATTTCGTTTTCCGGTCGTAAAAACTAGCTTTAAATGTTATTAATATATATGAATACGTTTTTTATTAATGTTTTATAAGTTATATATATATAATTAAGGCTTTTAAATATTTATTTAAATACGATTCCGATATATTATGAGTAAAATATACGTTAAGGATTATATAACGGTAAGTAAATTACGTTTTTATGTATATATTAATAAATTTTATTTTATTAAGGTTTTAAGGTATTATAAATTTGTTAAATATTTATTTGAAAACATAATAAAATAAGTTGTTAATTAGCGTAAGGTTTAAAGGGATAGTATATGTAATTGTAAAGGAAGTAAGGAAAATAGCGCCGTAGTTAATATAGCTCGTATGGAACGTTAATTTAGTAACATTCATATTATTATATATATTTTAATCTTTTGCTAGGTTATTATATTACGTTAAAACGCGGTTATTATATTCCGCTTTATTAAATGGCGGTAGTTTTATTATGGTAACTGCATAATATTAGGTACTATCGTGGAAGTATTTATAAATAGCAAGTTTAAGGATATAATAAGCTTATTAATAATATTTTTAATTGATTAGGACCGGAAATGGTAGCTTAAGGTACAAAATACAATGGACGGGTAAAGTTTATATATTAAATAATATCCGGGGGGGATTATTGGTATTAGGAAAAAATATATAGCGTTTTATAATATATAAACGAAGCCTATAGATAATCCAGAGGTTATAAGGAAATCCGAAGGTAATATATATAATCAGGATTAATATATTTACGAAATTTGAGATTATATAATGATAAGTATGTAAATGGTTAAGTTTATATAGGTTATTAAATATTAACCTAGAAATTAACGTTATTCTTTTTATAACGAAGTAATAATATATAAGGAAGGAATTAACAAACGTATATAAATTATACGAAACTTTTTTTTGTTACGAATTACTTAAAGTAATCCATAAAATATTTTTACTTAAATGCATACCGAATATAATTATTATAATTACTTAACATATAATTAATATTATTTATTTTAATATAATTTATTTTGATTCCGTATACTTTTTTATATTTCTTTATATTATAATAAGTAAAATTAACGTATTTATCTTATTTAATACTTAAAATATTTATTATAAAATATAAACGAACTTAATAATATATTAAAAACCTTTTTTTTAAGATTTTAACGATAATGCACTTTAAGTATACTCGGCAAACTTTGAACTTTTTATTAAGCATATTAAATTCGTTAATAATGTTACCAAAGAATAACCTTAAGAACGGGTAATAAGATCTCAAATTAATAAATAGTTAAAATTATTAGTAGAATAATTTGCGACATGGCATAATTTAAGGCTTCGTTTTAATTAAAATAACTTCGTATTAATTAAATAATATTCGACCGTTTTAAAATTTAAGACGTGCTTTATAGAAAGCGTATATTATACGTAGCCGATTTTAAATATTACGTTTATGTTATAAGCTTATATTAATATAAGGGAAAATTAGAAGATTATAAGTACCTTACGTTTTAACGCCAAGTTGATTGTATGTTAATTAGGTAAATTTTATAATTAATAATGATTTTAAATTTAATAATATCGCGAAAGGCTTATATTATAAATAGAATTTTCTATTTTTATAAGGTTTAGCATTTATATAAGCGTTAAATGCAAATATTATTATTTGGAATATTTTAAACAGTAACGTTTAATAAAATAAAATTTACGTTATAGCGGATTATGTAGGCCGTATAGGTTATTAAATTATAAGTTTAATTAAAGATAATTAATTAATTACGGTTTTCGTAATTTAACGGAAAAGATATATAAACCGAGCATTTTATAAATAATATAAGAAAAGGTTTATAACTTTATGAACTGGATCGATTGGCCAGGAGGTACATATTATATAACCGTTTTATGGATGCTATAATATACGGGGTTATATAGGTAATAAATATGTAAATTATGCATAAAAACGTAGCGAGAAATGTTTATACGCGGTCTTAAAATATAAGGTATTATTATATAGCCCGAATAAAGATTTTTAGGAAGATTTAAATCCGGATATAACGCTTAAAACAAAGATAATCCTAGGTTTTATTAATGTTAATAGGGTTATTAATGCATAAGTTATAATAACGTTCGAATAAAGGTAGGGGTAAAGGCAGAAATTATAAAAAATACGTAAAAACGTTAATTGGTAAGTTAGTTATATACGAAGTATATGGGTTACTATAAAATTATAAGATATATTTAATTATAAGTAATGTAATATTATTAATAAGTTAATTTATTTTAATACGAAAAACTTATATAATATTATTATAAATAGGATTTTCGAATTAAACGGCTTTAATTAGAATTATACGGAATAATAAGTTATATTAATATTAAAATTAAATCCTTAAATAAATTATAACAAAATATAAAAATAGTAAGAAAATAAAGAATTATATTAGCGGTTCGTTTTCGTTTAATAAATCTTTATTTTGTTTATCCGACGACGACGTAAAGAATAACGGATAATTTTAATTAGGATTATTTACCGAATTATTTATAATCTATATTATAAAATCATAACCTTTTTCCGTATGTAAGATATTATGGTTATCCGAAATCAAATTATTTTTAGCAAATTCCGTATTAAAAGTTACGTAAGTAATTACGTTAAGGTTATTTATAAGTTAATCTTTATTTTTTATCGTATTTAATTAGTTAAAATTATTTTCGTTATTAATAATAGGTACGGTATCGTTAAAGTTAATAAGCTTACTTTTTATAATTTTCCGGCCCGCGGTTAAAATATCTTCGAATTTTTAATTATTCTTTTTAGTCCGAAATAAATATTTTTTAATAAATTAGAAATTACGAAGTAAAAAATGTAAATGTTTAAGGATTTCCGTACGAAAACTTTAAATAATATGGCGCCTATTTCGTAAAAAAGTATAACGCGTATAAAATTCGCGTTAAAGGGAAATACGGTATTTAATTAAAAATGAATCTCGGAAAAAAACAGTATTAACGTTAGATGTATTATTTTTCGATCGGCGGAGTTTGTTAGTAAGCCATAAGCTATAATATTCGCCTTTTTAATTAAATGCTTTTTTTTTTTGATTTTGTAAGAGTTAAATTTAATGTTAGGATTAAATTTTTAAGTACGTGATCTGATATTATAAGAGGCAATATCCAGTCGAAATAAAACATTTTTTTGCCCTAATTAATTTAACCGGCCTTATAAAAAAGGACCGATAATATAAATATTAACCGTCTAATATAATTAACGTCGCCATAACGTATGATGTACGAAAGGCATAAATAAACCTAGGCTTTTTATAAAAAGCGGTAATAGTTTCGGAATTTTTTATTAATAGTAATTATATCGTTTAACGGTTGGTTATTATTAATAATCGGATCGAAAAAGTCGTTACCTTACGGAATATTATCCGCATTAAAGATATAGCTAGCCTTATAATTAGCCGATAGAAAAGCTTTCTTTAAAACGTCCTAATTAAAACCACGTCGTTTAAAAAATAATATATATAAACTATACTCCCGAATTAAAAAATAAAATATTTACGAATTATCCGTTAAGTTATTTATATTATTAGATAATGTATTATTAGTAAATAACGATAGAAAACTTTCGTTAAATAAACCTCTATTTATTAACGCATTTTAATTAAAATTTCGCGATATTTCCCTTATTTATTTAACGCGATTAAGATATTTCGAAACCATATTATACGCAATAATTTCGAATTTAGCGATTGTTAACCGGGAACATATATATTTAATAAATTCGGTAAGCTAAGCTTTTAAAGAAAGATTTTCGATCTATTTATTTTTAATAATTCCGTATACGCCAGATACCTTTTTTACGAGTAATTCGTATCAAATACGTAATTTCTATAAAAATTAACGTAAATATGCAAATATTATATATATATAAAAAAAAGATTTTAAAAAGGTGGAATTTTGATAATTTTTAATATAATTACGTTATCCTATTTAAAAATTAACGTTCCGTATTTAAAGTTGCTTACGTTATATACGCCCCGTCGATATTGTCAAGTTAATAAGTACGTATAAATATAAGTAAAAAGTTCATTTATATATAAAATAAAGCAAGAACGGAAAGAAGTTACCGTTTTTTATTATATAAATCAACTATTTTAATTTAATTGGCTTATATTTTCCGGATATAATTAATTATTCTTTAATTTCCGTAAATAAGATAAAGACGATTCGAAAACCGATAGAACTATTTTTTTTAAAACTGCATATTTCCTGAAAAGTCTTTCGATAAACACTATAAATACCTTTAATAATGCCTTTATTTTGGTTAATTACACCTAATAAAATTAGATGACGTTTATTATACGGTAAACGTTTTAATTTAAAAAAACTTAAAAATTTTTACTTATTTCGCTTATAAAACGTATTAATAAAAATTAGGAATAAATCTCGGATAATATTAATTACGAATTAACGGGAAATATTTAATAATACCAAATATTATTATAACGTTTCGTAAAATTATTTTATTTTATAATGTTAATTAAAACGGAATATAAATTATTTTAACCCTTTTTTAAGGATACGGCTATAACGACGGATAAGGATGGTAATAAAATTCCGTATAACGGAACCGTATCGAAACGTTATATTACAAACATAATCTTAAATATTAAAGTTATCGTATTAAAACATAATATTATCTTATCGTACTTAATTATAAAGTTTAGCCTATGTTAATTAAAACGGTAATATTATGAAAAGAATAACGTAATTATGTTTATTACCTTTAATAACCGGGTTACGGTTTTATTTAACGTAATATAATTTTTAAAAATACTTAACGTCTTTAATATATCGATCTTATTTCGTAATAAACCCAAGGATAATAAAAACCTGCTTAATAAATAGGGCAAATAATTACCATTAATCTTGAAAACGATCTTAATTATGATAATTAAAACCATAAAGAAAAGATACGTAAAAACGTCCGGATCGTTATTATTATAAAACCGTTTCACCTTTGGTTTCGCATTATACGATTATTTTGTTTTCTTTAAATGTATAATTATTTAATTTAAAAACTTAAATTAATTAAAAGCTAGCGTATTTATAAACCCTTAACCTTCGTCCAAGGTAATATGGATTATTTTAATATCGAATAATAAATCCTCCGGCGGGCGGCAGAATCCAGGCCCTTTTATAAAAACTATAAGCTCCCCGTATAACGTATTATGATATTTGCTTATAATGGGGTCCTAATTAATAAAAGTAATAAACTTTTGCCAACTTTTGCATGTTAACAATTTATCCCGCATTCGTTCTTTTTTTAATACGTTAATTAACCGATTAATTTAAATAATCGAACTAAAAGCTTTGCCTAAATCCTTACAAAGAATTCAATTACGGATAAAACTTTTCAACGTTAAATTCGTTTTTCGGTGTTGTTACTAAAAGTTGATTATACGCGTACGTATATTCTGTTTTAAAGGCGTAGTTCGATAAAACTGGGAGAATTCGGATTCGTTATATTCTGAAAGGGGGGATAATAATACGACGTATTCGGGCTATATCTGATAGATGCGCTAATATCTAGGAATGGCAAAAAGGTCCTAATTAGGATTATTACGGTATTGATGATAAGTTATGATAAAGGGATTCGTATGAATATATATATAATTACAAGAAACGTCTTATTGTTAAGATATTACAGAATTTCGTTTTTCTTAATTATGAAATATATAAAATAAACCCCTCTTTCGTATAACATAAACTTAGGCCTTGCTGGCTCGTTATGGGGATTTGGGGTTTAATTGGTTGATTTTTAGCGTTGTGGAGCGGTACTTAAGTGACTTCGGAGAAAATAGAGAACGAACCAGGGAGGCCTGAGCTAGCTGAGGTAATTTAACGCCTTGAAATCTTTACGGCATTAATCGTCATACTTTATTACTTCCTAAAGCTACAGCTATCTATTCCACCTTTCCTCCGGCAATTAAATCCTCCTAATCAGCCAATTCCTCGTTTAAAATAACCTTTAAAGCTTTCTTCCGCTAATTCAAAGTTTTTATAATATCCATTAATTTTAGTTATTTTTAAAAATTCCTAAAAGCTTTTCGTAATAAGGCTTTAATTAATCCATCAGCTAGTATATCGCCTATAAGCGTATAATCCACTTTAATTAAGTCCTTTTTTACTACCTTTCGTAACCAGGAATTATATATATTTACGTACCGTAACTTTATTTATAAAAGTACTATATCAGCGTTAATTAACCGTATGGTCTATTAATTATTACACCATATATTTAACGGTCTTTTATCGAAACCGATTCTTAATTTTTTAATTAAACAAAAATTAAATAAGGCTTTTTTAATAACCTGCGTAAAAAATAATAACTCCGCTTTAATTATAAAAATAATTATTATATCTTACTTATTCGCCCGCCATTTTATCATTTTTCCGAAAAGCTTTATTATATAAATTTAGGAACTTTTTCAATCAATTATATTATCCGCAAAAAAAACGTCGCTTTAAATATCCATTAAGTCCTTATTACCGAATTACAACGTTAACGTTATAATACCGATTAGGTATAATATAACTTTATTAGCAACGTTATAATATACGTTACTAAAGGTTTGGTTAAATCGTACGAATCGGGATATTGCAAAGGATATATCAGGTTACGTATTAATTATAATGTATAAAATAAAACCGATCTTTTTCTGGTATCTGTTTACTAAGCCTGAATAGGCCAGATTAGGATTTGGTAATAATTTAACGCTTACTATTAACATTTTCAAAAGGTTATTTAGATTTTCTTTAAAAATTAGGTTAACTAATTTGTTTATAAAGTTCGATTAATATAACTAAATTTTCTTATTAAGTTTATTTTTAATTATTTCGATCCTAACGAATTATTATAAGTCCTTATTATTTATAAAGGTATATCATTCTTATATTTATTAGATTAATTAATCGATAAGGTTTTGATGCTTTTTGCTATACGTAATAACTATATCGTCGAAGTAGAAAAACAGAAGCACCCCTTAATAAAGGACATAATATAATTCGTAAAAAACGGGGTTAAATCGTAAATCCTTAAATATATTAATAAAATCCTTTTGCCAAAATAAAGGCTATTTTTTTAATCCGTATAATACCTTCATGATTAGGAATATCTTGCTACGTTATAGGTATTTTAAGGGCGTTTTTATATATATTTCATAAAATAGGTTTACGTTAACGAAGGCGTTTATAACGTCGTATTATTTAAGCTTTAGGTTAAACCTAGCCGTAATAGCGATTAAAGCTTAAAACGACCTTCTAATAAGTATAAATACATATATATCGCCATATGCGTTTTTAAGCTGTTAATTACCTCGTACGACAAGATGGGCCTTATATTTTTAAAGTTAGCTATATTTATTAAACTTATAAACGTATATTTATATATATCTTAATACCTATTTCCTTTTAATAAACGATTAATTAACGATCTCCCAAAACTTTATCTCCTTATAACTTTGCAAATAAGCCGCTTCGGCATTACGAAACATTTTCCCTAACGGGTATATATTTAGCTCTTTATAGCCTTACGGCGGTAATAGCAAGTTTCGCCTATATATCCGGTTTAACGACCTAGGTAACGTTTTTATTCTTAATATATTAAAGGTTTTCTGATTAAAACCGCACGTATTTCGGGTTTTCAATATCCTTAAACTTCCGCAACTTACCGGCCGGTTATTACGCGTACTTACAAAATAAGTTATTCGTCCTGTATTAAATGCAGCCTCCCAAACTTTATAGTCGTTTTTAATAACATCCCTTCGGCTCGGAACGTACGGAAAGCCTATATTTACAACCCGTAAGGTACCTTCGTTTTTTACGGTTATTTTAAATTAAATAAAACGACGGAAATTTAAGGCTACCTTTGTTACTTCCGCCGGCGTAATGATCGTAATAGTTATTAATATAAACGCTGGTAGCGGTAATGATCCAAAGGTTGGAAATGGTTCGAATAAAGCGGTCGTATAAGGATAATTAATCCCATACGAATAAGCTTATTTTTCCTTATCCCGTACGTTTTTTTCCCCTATGCTACCTTAAAACCATCCTTCCGATCCAGCCGGTAACTAAATCCCGTTAAGGTCTTTATCCTCTTTTTAGATATATATTAAGTAACCATTAACCTAATTAAGTATCTTTATTTATCGGAGCAAAATCTGCAGTTTATCTTCCATAACGTAAAGGAAGTTATCTTTAAGGTTTTTAATATTACTAAAGAAGGTAATCTTTTCGTTAAATTGTACGTTTTAAATAAGGATAATTTTATTCGTTAATAGGTTCCAAACTTCGTAAATATTTATTAATCGATAACCAACGAGAAAATTAATTGATGCTTTAAGATTTAACTTTTAAAGCCTTTGTTTTTTCTTTATAACGGTAATCGTTATAACGTAGGCTATACAGCCATAAGCACGTAAATAGGCCTTTTAAGGCTTCCGATTAAGTATTATAACGCTATCTTTATACGTTAAATAAATATAATAAACCTTATATAAAGTTTGCCAAAAAAAGAAAGAGTATTTAGGGGTACGGTTATATAAATATATTGCCGCTTTAAAGATGTATACGATCAGAAACGTTAGTAACTTAACGTTACTTCTTATCGTAATCGCTTTTTCCTTAATTATATCACTTAAACGCTTTATACCCCCGTTTTAAGCCTGGGTATATAATGCTAAGGGCTTAAGTTTAATATTAAAAGGAAATAACTGGAATATATCTCGAAATTAATAATTCTTCAAAATTTCGTTATCGCATTCGATCATTTATAAAAAAACTTTATCTTAGTTTTTTAGGATTTTTAAAAGGTATCGAAACGTTATAATTAATATATTTTGCTTTCGGTTCTTCAGGTAGATATCCCAAATAAAGCCTAAATATCTATCGGTAACGAATATAACGTATTTATATCCTTTAAGGTTCTTTTCGAAATTAATAAAGTTAACGGCAATTCTTTAGCTTAATCGGGATGCTCCCTTTTAAAGCTCGCGATATATTTGTCTTTTCGCCTTTGCCTTGCCATATGCTTAATATTCGATTATTGTAAAACTTTTTAATCGGATCTTTTTAGTATGAGATAATTAAGCGATCATTTCGGGGCCTAAATGGCCTAGGCGTAAGTGCTACATAATACCGTCATTTATACGTAATAATCTTTTCGTTCAAAAGTTAACATTTTGTTTATAAGTTATAAGGGCTGCATAAAAAATAATTACGTTAATATCTTCGATAACGAACTGATTAAATTTATTTATTAACGTAATTATAACTTAATTATATTTATTTCGAATATAATTATTAATCCTTTGGTTATTTTATTAGTAGCCTTTTTTCTGGAGCTATCGGAATAATATTAGGTTATATACGAATTCTTCGTAATAGGTTATATTATAAAGCCGTAACGCTTTCGTACCGTTAGGGCTTTAAAGTAATATATTAACCTTTCCGTATCCTTTAATCGGGATAAAGTTATTACCTACGTATATTCCGTTATCTTATACGGTTGGTCTAAAATTTAGGAACCTGCTAATAAGGTTAAAGATATATATCGTAAACCTTAAGTTTAGGATAAATAAATTCCTTAAAAGGTAAAACGAAGCGTTTATAACGTTACGTTAATTAATAATCAAAAAGTACGTTAAAATTTGTTTTACTCCTTTTAAAAGTTAATTTATTTTTATAATTAACTTTTCTATAATTTTCGATACGCAATTAATTTCTTCCTTTAAGGATTAATCGGCAGCTATTCGGTTTCGAACGAATAATTTTAAACCTTCGTTAAGTCGGAAACCTTTTAGAGCTTTATTAAGGAATACATAAAAATACCAAGTTAGTTTATGATAGTTACCTCAGCACGTTTTATATTATCTGCCTTATGCATCTAACTTTTAACGTTTCCGCTTGCTAGCGTTTCGGTCCGCATGGGAACTTTTACGACTACCTCGTTTCGGCGTTCGTACTAAAATCTTTCCTCGTGGCTAAAGGTTAGTAAGCTTGGTTTCTTCCTAATCGGGGTTATCCTGATTAATAGGATCCGCGGGAGTCCCGTAGAACGTAGGAAACGTTATTTTAACGTTTCTCGATATAGATGGTTAATGGGTTATAGCCTAATGGTTTAAAAGGTTAGCTGCTATGTTTTGGTAACTGATTATACCACTATTAATCTCTGCTTTCTTTACCATCTGGAAAGTTGTTCAGGTCTCCATAATGGGAGCCAAAGCTGTACATAGGTCGTTAACCTATATAATCGTTATATTCGTTTCTGGGATATCATGTCGCTACCCCTAAATTATTATTTTTTACCATCTTACAATTTATTCGTTTACCTTTTTGCTAGATTTCGAGGCTTGTTTTAGCTTTTCGCGGTATTTTCGTTAAGTGTTAATCAGTAGCCTGCCGTCGTACACCTTGCCGGATTTAGCTAACTTGGCGTACCACTTTCGCAAGTTTTTCCCTAGAAAAAAATTTGTTCCCTTAATCGCTAAAAATACAAATTCCAGAACCTATTTCGTAAGGTCGTTAATACCCTTGCGGAAGATATTGTACTTCCGATTTTTATAAATATATGTTGTAAATTCCTAATTATAGGCTTATTTGCCTTCGGTCGTTATCTTAAGGACGTTCGTAAGATAACCTATAAAGTCAATATTTTCGAATATGTTGTTGGAGGCTAGGGTATTATTTCGTATCTAAGGACGAATTCGTTTTTTCGGATATAAGGCTATATCGGGTTTTATAAGTTTGATAGGCTACGAACGTAATTAATTAGGATCGATAAAGTCCCAAATATTAAGCGCGTACGCTTTAGATTAAAATTTGCGTTTAAAGCGGTCCTAGTTCTTAGGTCCCTGGTAGATGATTTGGGATACCGATTATACGGTTGCCATTGTTACTATTAAAGTATATTAATGATTTTTACTGATATATAGCCTATATCGTCTTAACAGTAATTGATTAATTGATATTTACGCGAATTAAGCGAATAAGACTTTTAATTATTAAATATAGGGAATATTAGTGATGTTGTTGTATTATGCTAGATACGTATGCTGTTGTACGCGTATAGCGTTAAGTAGCTTAGCCATGGAACATGTATGGGCCGATCAGTAGGTGACCTTTCCGTATATGGGGTGCGCTACGCACCCCCCAGCTAGCTAACAGAAACGTATATTAATATTTTAGCAAAAACGATGAATAAATACAAAGTTCGAAAACTTTATTTAAAATTAAATCGTTTATTACGATATGGGTTAAATAATTAATGTAAGCGGTCGGATTAACGTGCTAATTAATAAATTAAGAAAACCGGATATAAAATAAATTATAAATTTATGAAACTCGATAACAATATATTGCCTTTATGAAGGAAATTTTATTATAAATAAATATTATAATGTATTTTACGAAAAGGTTATAATTGCCATAAAAAAGCTTAAGTTTTATGGCTTCCGGGAAAGTTTATTATTTGAAATTAAAATAATTTATATTACTTTAAAAGAGAATCAACGGTTTATTTACAGGTTAACTTTTATTTAATTTAAACTTTGAAATTAAGTATTTATATATTTAAAGAAAAAATAATAATCTTATAATATAAAACGGAAGGCAAAACGGTTTCGCAAAAATAACGATCCGGATATTTTTATATAACCTTTCTAATGGTTTTAACTAATATAATTCAAATCGCTGGTGAAATTAACGGTAACTATTTACTTTATGTATTAGGCAGGTTTTTATTAATTTCGGATTTATTATAAAATAAAAAGGATAGATTAAAAAATAAAACTTTACAAGTATTATTTTATGGTAAATGAAGATATTACTCGTTATAAAAGTAATGAAGATTACGATAATTATTTTCCTTATAATAATAAAGATTTCATCATAATAAATTAAGTCTTATTATAAAATGTAATAAAACAATGCTTTATGCTAATATGATACTTTTAGGATTTAAAATTATGTTTATAATAAAACGTTGGGATATGGTTTTACAATGCAAAATTTGATTTCCGTTTTTATTTATCGTTATAACAGTATTTTCAAAAGAGAATGTTAGAATAATTTATATTCAGTTTAGGTAATACTATGGGGTAAATTATTTTATTATAAGTTTAAAGAAATATTCAATACTATTTAATACTTTCTATTAATTCGTAATTTATATTATCGGCACGTAATTTTTATTTTTATGAATACGTTTTATTAATAATATTAACAAAGATTTTTAATTTTTTTAAGTTAAAGCGTATAGTGTATAACAGGCGCCTGTCGATTCTATTAGATATAATTAACGAAAAGGAAAATATAATTAATAATATTTATAATATTTATTAAAGAATATTTAAAAATATATAAATTTTTTAATTAATCTTTTTATTAATTTTTAAAACGTATTTATTTTATTCTCTAAATATCAAAAACAATTATTTATAATCGGAAAACGTAGGTTAGTTAAACAGAAATAATTAGTTTATATAATAAAAACCTATAATTCTTTTCTCTTTTTATTTTATTCCCTTCATATATAAACTTCCTACTCATTTTTATGCGTATTTATTAACTTGAAAATATCAACGAGGCGCATATAACGTAAAAACCTTAAAAGCGGGTCGTCATTTTCGGAAATGAAATAACGTATTTATATTAAAAATCGCCAATGTTTTATCTTTTCGAACATTTTATTCTTTATATATATAATATTCGTATATTCGCGTTATTCTTGTAAAATCTGCGTATCCTATATGAATTATTCGTAAGAAAATATTCAATATAGACAAAACGATTAGGAACAAATTTATCGAAATTGTTCTTTTTTTAAAGAAAACATACCTTATCGAATTTATTTAACTATATGTATTCCCGGTTAATTATTATTATATTCAAAATTGCTACGGATGATATAATTTAAAAATATCTTAATTAGGTTAAATAAATTAAAAAGAATATTATAAGGTTTCAGCTATAACGCGTTAATATATAAAGGTTTATTTCACGAAATGCTTTATAATGATTTAATCATAATAATAAATTAATAAATAACTTATAAATATTTCATTTTATACTTTTAGAATATAATTTATATATACTATTTTGTAAATGATATACTATTAATAAAAGGTGTTTTAAGGAAGCTTCTAAATTAATTAATTATAAAACCGGCTTTATTTTTAATACGGATAACACTCCGTGAGATAATAATTCTTTCGATTTAATTATTAATAAAAACCGACCGTTAAATAATATATTTCCTATGCATAAAGAAATCTAAAATTATTATTATTATTTTTAAAAATTCTAAATATTCTATACCTTTCGCGCATAATGCGTTATAATTACTTTAATAATATTAAACGGCTAATATCGATATTCTTGATTCCTTTTTATAAAAGTAATTAAAATAATTATCATAAAGAAATATTATATTTTAATTAAATATTACGTTTTATATTATCAAATGGAATATGTAATAATTCCATTTTAATATTACACTTAACGTTTATAAGATTTAAAGAAGAATTATAAAAAGTATTTAATCGAAAACGCGAATATTATAATCTTTAGCTTATTAGTGGACCCCGTCGATTAAAAAATAATATATAACGTTAATATTGTCTTTTTTTCTATTTTTACTTTTAATTATATACTATATTCTTTAACCTAAACTTTATACATATTATATTCTTTACCAATAAACGTTATATTATTAAAAATCCCCGCAAAGAAATACTTTAATATTTATACCTTTTATTTAATAATGTTTTATTTATTAAAGAACATTTATTCCGAATTAAAAAGAATAAATAAAAATTTGAAAGTATGTTAATTATATCTTCGAAAGTTATAAGAATTAACTTTATCGATTTTAACAATATCTTATTTATTATTAATAACAGAAATAAGCTTCATTAATTAAATCCGAATTAAACGATAATTAATATGGAAATAATTTAAACAGAATTATTTATATAACTTTTAATATTAAATTAATTAAAAATAATTTAACTTCGGACGATTATAATATTTTGTATATAGAAAACGCCATAATTTTGTAATAAGAATTATAAATAATGAAGTAAATAATTTTAATTAAAAGTATTTATTATCCTTTATATCGATATTAAAGATGTATCGTAAAGACTTATTAATACTTATAAACATTTAATTATATTCTTTATTTTATTATGATTATTCTACTTGAATACAAGTTATATAACCATTTAATTTTAATATTTATATAACTTATTATTTCGAATAACTTTAATTAACGTCGTTCAATTAGGATATTCTTATTATAATAAAATTATATAAATCTTTCCTTTTAAAATGAATTTATATGTTTATAATATTATATTATATTAAATTAAATATATCGCAGAAACTTAAATTAATTTATATGTTTCCTTTATATTTAATCTCTTAATTATTATATTTCCATATTTTTATAATTTATACGTTTCCCCTTATATTTGTTTAACCTTATATTTACTTGTTATTAATAACTTTATTTACGTTATAAAAGTTAAAATCATTTTTAATTTAAACGTTATATCTGGGTTTAAATGTTATGGCCCAGCGAGGCTTGGCCTTTCCAAACGGTCGGAGACTGCAGAAAGACAAGTCCTAGGAGATCGGATCACGTGACTTTTGATTACGGTGGATCCAGTGATCAGGAGTAATCAGGGCTAAAGGATTACTATTAATTACAGCGAACGATAGCGATTAAAAGGGATCAGTATGGATCACCTTGGATTGACAGAAAAGATATATACGCTTATTACCTTTCCTATTATCTAGATAGTACCAGCTTGTAATATAACTTAGTTACCCAGATTACCTTTAATAATCTGCTATTACTAAACGTAACTATTAAATGTATTATTGCTTAATTTTCCATGATATTACTGCTAACATAAACCGTACCACTAGGTTTAATAATTAGTTAAACCCCTTAGCCGTTATACGTTATAAGCTCTTATTTAACAGTGTTATTAGATTTTAAGCAATATTATTAATATTATGTCTTCCAGTAAGCAACCCGCCTTTAAGAAAACCTTTTAAGGACCCGAGGATATCCTTATGGATTTAGATAACGAAAAGATTCGATTTAATCTTTCCTAGGAAGAAGCCTTGCGCCGACTTGACTGGTTAATTAATGCGGTTATTTAACTTACCAACGACAAAATCGAGCTTACTAGTACCCTTAAGGAGATTCGCGAACAGCTGGAAGCCCAGAAAGTCGACCTAGCAAGATAAGCAAATATGGAGCAGTCCGATTAACCGGATCAGCCAGCCCAGCTAGCATAACCTGCCTAGATGACTTCCGGTAAGGAGTCCGGAAAAGTTTTAAAGCCTACCAAGCTTACCCTTTTCGACGGAACTATTACCAAACTATAATAGTTCTTTACGGAATGCCATGCTTACTTTAAGTACTTCCTTATTAGATTTGTAACGCCTACTTTTCGAATCCAGTTCGTTATAAGATAGTTAACCGGAAATACAGCTACTTGGTTTGAACTTATTTTTCGTAAATAAGTTATCAAACCTTCTTAATAAAGGTTTGCGGAAATTACGAATATTTATAACGATTATAAAAGATTTAAGGAAAAGTTAAAAAAGGTATTTAGAATGGTAAATAAAAAGATTAAAGTTAAAAATAAAATTAAGGATTTAAAATAAAAGGGATTAGTTTCCGGATACGGCAATTCCTTTATCCAACTGGCTTTAAAGATTAATTAAGGACAAAAAATATTAATAGCCATATTCTTTAACGGCTTGAAAGAAAAAGTATAGAAAAGATTATTTAAGGATAAACGCCCCGAGAAACTGGTAAATTATATCGTTATCGCAGTTAAAATCGACGATCAGCAGTACGCCTGGAAAATTCGATATTTTAAGGACCGTTAGAATAATAAGCCGAGGTACCCCTTTAGTACCAGCATGCCATAAGGAATTAACATATCCCATGGAACGGTACCAGGATTTATGGAGTTAGGCGCAGTCCAATAGCGCGAACCGCGTATTATTAAGTGCTTTAATTGTAACAAAATAGGATATAAGGCCTATTAATATAAAGCACCTAAGAAATTACGACAAAATATCTGGATATTAGTTCCTTAAAGATCTTTTCGAAATAACTAAGGAAACGATAATAGGTTAATTAACATAATCAGGATTAAGGATAATTATAACCCCCTGAGGAAATATAATAAGGATTATAGAAAGTAAAAAAGCTATTTTAAGTAACTATTCGGGAATAGTAATCCCTTATTATAGGACCCATAATAACCTAATGGCTAAAAAAGCATAACGGGTGGAAGGAGCTTTTAAAGGATAAGTTACTTTCCCGTTCCCAAAAAAAGCGGCAATAGCGGTACGAATAGTTGGAACTTAACGCATGGATTAAGGAGTATCAAAGTTAGCATAAGAACTTACTACCAGGATAACCAGACCGATACGGGAAACTTTATGCTATTTAATGTAAGTGTACCTATTGCCCGAGATATATGGAAGGAAAACGGTATATTAAGACACGACTTACGCGAATATATAACTAAGGATTCGACTTTTATAATTAAACCGGAAAGAATCCTAAGGATTAACGATAATATAAATACTTAAAAGCGTTCGCCTTAAAATATACCATTAACATTATTACGGTAGCAACAAGTTAACCCGAAAAAAAAAGCTGCCCCGATAAAAACCTTATATATTATTACGGTTGGTATAATTACAAAATAAAAAAGGAATAGATCCACCAAATAATCATAAAAGTATCCTTAAAAGTGATTAATAACTTGAATTTTCGTTTAACTTTTACGGATAACTCAGATAAACGACAAAATATTAAATACGAAATAAAGAAAAGGAATAAAAATATAAGGCAATACGACGCCTAGTTTTAAGCACGATAAGAGGAATAAGGAACCCCCAAACTAAAGTATATTACCAGGAAAAATTTCCAGACGTAGGTCCTTTTATTCGAAGCCACTTTACGCAGATAGGAAGGATAGTTAAAATAATTGAAAACCTTTAACGTATAGAATCAAAAGCATATTAAGGCGTTAAAGGATGAATTAAAAGATAAACGCCACCTATAGGAGAGCCGCAAAATGGTAAGACCCGGAAAAGCTAGCAAGAGCTTCCCAGAAGGGCTTTAAACGCGATAATAGGAGCTAAAAACGACCTTATTACCTTGCAAGTAAGAATTAGGACATATTAGTTTACCGCATTTATGGATTGCGGAGTAACAGAAGGTAATTACATTACGCCGGATGTGGTTAACCGACTTCGATTATTATGGAAGGAAAAAATGAAACCTTATATCGCCGAAAACGCAAAAGGTTAAGCATTTGCCTACGATAATGGAAAGATCAGCCGTAAGATTAATTATCTCGAGATCTTCGTTAACGGACGAAACCAGATAGCAAACTTCAATATCGTTCCAATAAGGAATTACGACATAATCCTCGGAAAATTATGGCTGTATTAGTACAACCTTTTGATCGATTGGATAACTAACCAGATAAAGTTCGCTTTATATCCATTCGACAGAAAGAAACAAGATAAAAAGAGATTTTAATATTCGATCGAAAATGGCGACGAATGTAGGTATGAAGAAATAACAAAAGCCTTACCACCTACAGGAATAAGATATAAAAGAAAATAAGGGTATTACAGAAAAATAAAACGTATCGTTATTACCATTAGAATAAAGTTGCGAGAAATAGATGATTACCTATAGCATCAGCCCCTAAAGCCAGAGACCATAGCTAACGTACTTCCATAGTACCACAGATACGAACGACTATTCCGTAAGGAACTTAAGACGAAATTACCAGAACATAACGAATGGGATTATGAGATAGTTCTTAAGGAAGGAACATCGACCAGATTCTATCCAATCTATAACCTTAACGAAATAGAGTTACAGGCATTACGTAAATACCTTAAAAACAAGCTTCGGAAAGATTACATACGACGTTCCAGTTTATCAGCCGGATACCCTATGTTCTTTATACTAAGGAAAAACGGAAAGCTACGTTTAGTTATCGATTATAGGCAACTAAACGATATTACGATTAAAGACAGAACACCGTTACCCTTAATTAACGAAATAAAGGATTGCCTTTACGGAGCTAATTGGTTTACGAACTTAAACCTTAAAAAAGGATATAATCAGATTCGTATTAAGCCAGGACACGAATGGAAAATAACCTTTAGGACGAAGTACGGACTTTTCGAGTATCTCGTTATGCCTTTCGGACCTACGAACGTACCAGCAACCTTTTAACGGATGATTAATTATATACTTAAGGAGTATTTAGACGTTTTCGTTATTTATTACCTCGACGACATTCTCATTTACTCGAGAAACAAAAAGGAATATATGGGATACGTTTATATAATTCTTTAAGCCTTATAAAACGCCAACCTTCTAGTTAACAACGAAAAAAGCCAGTTCCATATATAAGAGATGAAATTTTTAGGATATATTATTATCCCAGGATGCATTAAGATAAACCCTAAAAAGATCGCTGTAATACAGAAATAGGAAACGCCCATTATAGTTAAGGAAGTCCAAGTCTTTTTCGGATTCGCTAATTATTATAAAAAGTTTATTCGAAACTTTAGGAAAATAATTACATTATTATTTAACTTAACGAAAAAAGGGAATAAGTTCCTTTGGACGATAAAAACAGAAATAACTTTTTAAAAGATTAAAGATGCGATTATTAGCAAGCCAGTATTAAGTATATATAACTCAAGCCGCTTATTTAACCTTAAAACCGACGCTTCGGATTACGCTTTAGGCGTAATGGCAGGATACCGCGATAATTAAGGCCATTTATACCCTATCGCCTTTTATTTTTACAAGTTAAAGGAAGCAAAACTAAATTACGTTATTCCCGATAAAAGATTTATGGCTATTATTAAAGCCTTTAAAAAATTTAAACATTACCTTAAGGGAAACCTGTATTAGGTTAAGGTATATATCGATCATAAAAACCTTACCCGTTTTACTACTATCAAAGAACTTACAGGACGATAATTACGTTACGCCGAAAATCTGTCAGAATGCGACTTTATTATTATCTACCAAAAAGGATCAGAAAATGGCAAAGCAAACGTATTTAGTCGAAAACCAGACCTCGAAAAGAAAGTAATCAAGGTTAGTTATTAGATTTTCGACATTACGCCAGAAAGATACCTGCAATTACGACAGATAGCAATAATTAGAATAATACCTTTTAATTTATACCAGAAAGTTCAAAAATATAACGACAACTTACTTAAGGACCAGAGAATGGAAAAAATACAAGTCCTAAAAAAATACCAGGAAACATTAGTAAAAGATGTATACAAACATTAATTATACGGATACCCAGGGATCCACAAAACCTTAAAACGATTATAGCGCATTTATTACTTTCTTAAAATAAAATTAATAGTAAAGAAAATACAATAACAATACCATATTTGTAATAAGGCAAAAGCTCGACGACATAAGCCATACGGAGAACTATAATCATTACCAGTTGCAAAGCGATTATGGGATGCAGTTATTTTCGACTTTATTACCAAACTTTTACTTTTAAAAGACCTAGTTATAAGTATATATTACGATAATGTTTTCGTAATCGTTAACCGATTTACCAAATTTTCCTATTCTTTATTATATAATAAGGATATAAACGTAAAACCATTAGCTTACATCTTTTTAAGGCATATTTTAGGAGTATACGGATTATTAACAAAAATTATTTCAAATAAAGGAATAACATTTATTTCGAAATTCTGGCAAGGATTTATGGCATAACTAAACCTAAACCATAAACTATCCAGCGTATTTAAACCCTAGACGGACGGATAAATAAAAAGAATTAATCAAATATTAGAAATTTACCTACGATGCTACATTAATTATAAACAGAACGATTAGGTCCACAAGCTACTTATCGCGCAGCTGGCCTATAACACCAGTTACCACGAAAGTATTAAAACAATTCCAGCAAACGCTAATTTTGGTTTTATACCGGACATCTACAAAAATGCACGCGAAAAACCCGTTAACGTTAAAGCGATCCTAACATCAAAACAACTTAAGTAACTATACGCAGAAATAAAAACAAAACTTAAATTCGTACGTAACCAAATAAAAAAGTATTATAACTAAAAAAGGTTAAAAAAACCAAGCTTCCGGGAGGAAAAGATGGTTTATCTAGCTACCAAAAACATTCAGACCAAACGACTTAACAAAAAATTCGACTTCAAATATATCGGCCCATATAAGATCATCAAAAAAATCTCAGAAAATAATTACCAATTAGAACTACTACCTAAGGTTAAACTCCATCCAATCTTTTACGTTTTTTTATTCGAGTTAGCAGTAGATATTATTAAGGTTAACATAAGGTACGGGGAAAAAGCAGAAAAGGATATACCAACATACGAAGTAAAAAAGATCTTGGATATACGTAAAAGAAACGAACTTATCGAATACCTGATTAAATGGAAAAATTACCCAGATTCCGAAAATGTTTAGGAACCCGCTAAAAATTTTATGAACGCTTAGCGCCTTTTAAGGAGTTTTTATTAACAATGCCGGAGTTACCAGTAATGGCACCTTAATTAATGCTGTTAACAACGGACCAGTCGGTATTTTCGATACCCAACCAGTCCACCGGACCAGGAGCTTGCGTTAGCATGGCCGCGCTAGCCTTTAACCCAGCCTGCTTACGTCTTTTTTGCTTTTCCAGCTCGTTTAACGATTAAAGGTTACGTTAAATTATGGTAACACCCTTTAAATGCGCCAAAGCCTTTTATTTGCGCAGCCGAATCAAACGAGCTAAAGCCTTATTCATCTTCTTTTGATGCCGACGCTAAATCTTTAACTGACGTTGTTAGAACTCCAAAAAACGTTCCTTTGCGAGCGTTTCCTTTCGTTCAAGACGTTAATGTTTACGGCGGATATTCTGTAAGGAGGAAAGCGGTACGCTAGTGTTATCGTAAGAATAACTTCGGGAAATACATTCCTTATATCGTAATACGTTTTCCATTATTTCGCATTTTAACCTTTTCGAAAAATACCACGAATAAGGTATAACTTTAAAGCTAAATTCGTTAAAAGCCTCGATAAGATTAGCATAACGGGCGGTGGAAGAACGAGGTTTGCGACGAGTTTTTTTAATTTAGCTAGATATATTAGCTACCGAAACGTACCAGAAAAATGAAAATAAGGAGGGAAAGTTACTTACCAAAATTACGAAACCAACAAATTAATTTTTAAGGACAAAGATCCTACAAGGGGGGAAATCGTGTTATGGCCCAGCGAGGCTTGGCCTTTCCAAACGGTCGAAGATTACAAAAAGACAAGTTTTAAAAGATCGGATTACGTGACTTTTAATTACGGTAGATCCAATAATCAGGAATGATTAAGGTTAAAGGATTATTATTAATTATAGCGAACGATACCGATTAAAAGGGATTAATATGGATTACCTTAAATTGATAAAAAAAATATATACGCTTATTACCTTTCCTGTTGTTTAAATAGTACCAGCTTATAATATAACTTGGTTACCTAGATTACCTTTAATAATCTGTTATTACCAGACGTAATTATTAAACGTATTATTACTTAGTTTCCAACGATATTACTGCTAATATAAACCGTACGACTAGGTTTAATAGTTGGTTAAACCCCTTAGCCGTTACATTAAACATGCTTAGAAATCTTTTTTCGGGTTATATAATAACGCTTAAAATTTTAAAACCTCGTATAAATGTTTTTTACGCGTTTTATGCTTAATTTATATACCTATTATACGTATAATATTGCATATTTTAACATTTATAAAACGGTGGTATAATATGTACCTTTTAATTAATCGACTTAATTTATAAAGTTATAAAGCATCTTTATATTACCTATAAAGTACTCTATTTAAATAAAGTCTTTATTAAATTTTATAAAGGGTAATTAATTAATTCTCCTTAGCTGAACTTATAACTTATTAATTTATTAAACCGTTATAATCCTCTAGTACGTAAGTTTTATATTATTAGGAGGTAGTTTCTAAAATATCCCGACCGGTAATACTAACACATAATATAAATACCAGACTGTATAAAATTAAAAGTTTCTATTTATAATATATACATTTCATAATATTACCGAATTTAAAGCTTATTATTAATTATACAACTTTTTTACTTCATCTATGTCTTATTTATGGTTAATATATAAAATACGAATAGTTCTTTAACTTCTCTTTATATTAATATAACCTTATAATGTAAATGTAACATTTAAAATCAGTTACGTATAATATACACTTTTAATAAAGTCGGTTTAAAGTTTACAGGAGCTTAACATTATTTAATTAATACGAAATTACTTTAATTCAAACGAAGACGTAATTTCTGCTACATCGCGGTTTATTTAAAAAGATAATTCTAGTTATTTATTAATATTTGATTTTCTTACCAGTTCTTAAAATTATTTTCCAGCGGTATTATTAACGACGTTAATATACTTAAAAAGATATCTAAATTTTATCCAGAATATTTAAGATCTATTAACGTATGACACAAGCGAGCTGCGCGCACAAGCGAGCTGCGCGGATTTTTGCATTTCGCAATAATCAATCCAAATAACTTAACCACAACATATTTAATTAGTTCAAATTAATCGGATTTTTCTTCGCTAGTCGTATCTACAACTTCTTCACAAGTACGCGCATTATGTCCGGGCTTACCGCAAACGCTATACTTCCGTTCCTTCGTCTTAACCCTTTTACGACGATTACCTTCAGCCGCTATTGGCTGCATTTTTTCACCACCCCCTTCCTTTTCGGCCAGAAGAGTTTGTCCTTTTTATATAGTAAGTATTCCTCCTTCCTAAAGACGTTTATTTTTAGTCCTACGGCGTTTACTAAAGGTATAGTTGGTTTCGCGTAATTAGGTAACTTTTTATTCCAGGAGAATAACTTTATACCAAAACATCAAGTAACTTTTAATTAACAAATTAACCGATTTAATGATTCTTATCGGCAAGTTATTTTAATAATTTCTAATCTTTTTTTACAAATAACGTCCTTATTTTGTTACTTTACGGATATTTATAAAAATTTTCGCAAAAAGCGAAAAATTAGAACCGGCGGAAGTAAACGGCAAAACGGTTGATATAGATATAACTAAAGGAATTTCTAAATCGGATAAAACGTTATTAAGATCGAATAAAATAAGTCCGGCTTTTATAAATCCGGATTTGATATTATCGGACGTTATAGCAACTTTAAACGCGTCGTAAAAACCGAAAAGGAAATCTTTTTTTGCGATGTAGGTATAATAACGTCCTATCAAATTCTCGATATATAACAAATAAACGCGCTTTAAAACAGAAAAGCAGGATACGTTAAAAAGTTAAAGCCGATAAGAAAAATACGTAGGTATGTAAAAAATAATAATACTGTTATTCGCGTAATATTTTTCGAATTTTATTAAATAGTAACTTTCGTAACCGTTAAAGATAAGGAAACGCTTCGATCCTTTCGTACGCGTTCGGGTATATTTTTTAAAATGTTAAATTTATTTTAAACTTAATTCGTTTATTATCCAGCCATTATGGCTTATACCGAACTTTTAATCGGATAATAATAAATATTTTCGATATTAAGAATTAAGGTAATTTTTTCCCGCCATAATAATAAATAACGGCAAAACTTAACCTTGCGAATTAACAGCTTATATAATTGTTACTTATTCTCGATTAGCTTATTAAGCCTATTTAAGTTTTTTACGTTTTTTAATACTTATAACTATTATACCCGATGCTATAAAAAACCCTATTAAAAAGCCCGTTTTATCGAAATTATAAATATCTTCTTTTGCGATACCGTATTTTACGATTATAACCCGAACAAGCTTAAACTACTTATAAAATACCTTTAAATTTTCGCATAATACTTTTTAATAATCGATTTTCCGATTTAAACGCGTTTTAAGTTTTTTTTACCGTTTAACAAAGTTCGACGCCTAGTTAATCCCGACGCATAACGTAACGCGTTAAGCCAGCAATAAATTCGCCATTTTTTTAACGTATTAAAACCGGACAGGAAACGCTCGCGTATTTAAGTTAAAGATTTTTTCGACAATCGATTTCTTTTCGGTCGGCGTCAGTTTTCGCGAATTGGAAACGGTATCGTATCGCGTAGGTTTACCGTTAATTCGGGTTCTTAAAGTAAAAGCTGGAACCGTATATATAAAACCAAGTTTGGTATAAGAAAGTTTAAGGTTATTTTTTTTAGCCTAAACGGCTAAGTTCATTCTGGCTTCTTTTATAAGCCGTTCCATAATAATGGTATTAAAAAATAAACACTTAAAGTTGAATTGTAAGAAAGTTAGAAAAAACGCGCAGCTCGCTTGTACGCGCAGCTCGCTTGTGTTATACGTTATCGTTAAAATCTTAAAACAAGGTTTTTAATATATAATTAAAGTCGGTTATATTTTATTATATAATAAAGACTGTAAACGTAGACAAAATCATAAATACTTTAAGGATTAAATTCAAAAGCTACCAGTTAACGGTTTCTATAATATAAATAAATTAGTTTTCCTCTTTAAATACTACAGGCTTTGTAAAGCTATAAAAAATAAAGGGAAATTTTATTAAGGTATTGAATTGAGACGGGGTGATTTGGTCCTGATCAGTGCATAATTGATGAGAGTGTCACGATTGAGCCCGCAGTTCAAGAGATAAGAAAGGCAACATAAACTGTATTGTATGGTGTTGAATCTATGTATGAAGCGATAATGAGTGTTTGATCTTTCTGGGGTTGCGCCCAGCGAAAAATGAACTCCTAGAAATACATGACTGGTGATAACTAATTGATCGGCAAAGTTATGTACTCGGCTTTATATCCTGTACCATTTTAACGCTCCTTTTTCGAAATAAAATCGTTCTCGATTTATCTTAAGAAATAAATGCTGACGTAATTAACTTTTAACGTTATAAGTAAAAAGATATACATAAAACATATTAATTAATTTCGTTAACGTTTGCGCGGTTTATTCTTTATCTTTTTTAACTTAGGATTTCGTTTTCGACGTTTCGCCAACTTATTCCGTTATTTGGCCCTTTTTTTATCCTTTTAAGCTTTATCCTGCTTTGCCTCCTTTACGATCGAGTTTTTGTACTTAGGTTAACCAGGCCAGCCTTACGGAAAATATGGTTCAGGCCGCTTTCCTACAGTCTAGTATGTATCTCCTGACTATCTGTACGGTATATTGTACCAACCCTTTGTTATTGCTCGAGCTTTTTAATTACCAAGGGGTGGTCGTAATCTGGACTTCGGCTTAAATAGTGACTTTTTAGAGACCGGACGGGACTAGGTAGTTTGCGGAACAAGAGGAGGAGGCATAAATGCTTTAAGGTATATCCAGGGCGATCAGCTGTATGAGGGCAGTAATGTGTTGAGAACGTAGGTAGGTACGGTTTATCAAGATTATGAGTGTTTGCTATAAGGGAGCTACCACGGAGTCATGCCATTCTTTACTGGTTTAATAAGAGGGTGGGCTAATATTTTTCCATGGACGTTTCCGGTTTTAATCAAACGGATAGATAGGGATAGCTCGATCAAAACGGATTTTCGGGTAGCCTGTTGGATAGGATAGGGAGTGGGATTATTGTTATGCATCTTGCGGAATAGCTGCATTATGTCATCTTTTTCCTATACTAGTATGTTAGCAATCTGACGAGTTCTCCGGAATCTAACGTATTCAGTTTCTTGGAGTTCCTATCTTTATTTTGGTTAGTACGTTTCTTGGATGATGACATGGTAACTATGGATCGACTGATGAGGAAATTAAGGTGCGAAAATAATAATTAAGGTGCGAAAATAATAATAGTTTATAATTTGGGGACTTAGACGATAATTAAGGATTATGCGTAATATATATATATTTAGGTACGTAAATATGTAAATACTAAAATATTAAGGTTAAAATTGTATAAGTACAGGAAATCGTTAAGAATTAATAATAACTTCTTTATAAAACTTATTAAATGCGACGGAATTAATGTATTACTTTTTTGATCAAAAGAGGTATACGCCGAAAGAATGCCAGAAAATTCCGTCTGATATTATATGGAAGGATATTATCGCCGTTACGTATTTTGATCAATTATTTACATTTATACTTTTTTTGTCCCATTATTATATTAACTTTTCCCTTCCGATTAAGTCTTTTAAATAATATAAAACTTTAATATATATATTTTTATTCCCAAAGTACTTGATTAATATTATCATCATAAATTCCCGTTAATCGTCAAATTCGTATAGTACCTCAGGTTTTCGTAAAAATATAAATCCTGGTGAATTAATTAATTTAACAAAGATATTATTTATTAAACAGTTAACCAGTTTAAGTAATAGGTAATTTCGTAATGTTTAACTTATGTTTTCCCGTATTAATCGGAACCTTCGTAATCTCGATAAAATCTTTGCTGTTCGTCGTACAAATCTAATAACTTCGAATTCGTTACTGTTCTTTAAATTTTCAACCAAACGTATCGATAAGGTTTTGGCCATTAATCGGGGTATTAAGATTCCATATAACTGTAATAATATTCGTAAACCTTAAAATTTTATATATCGTTAGGCGCCTATTTATAACTTGCTTCCTACTATTTAATATAAGTACTGTAATGCTGCGGCCTTTTAAAATTCTTTACCTGTTAAAATTCTTATTATAAATAATTTATTATTAAAGATATGGTATTTATTATCATTAAATATTATGCCATTAATCAAATTATTAATTCCGGGGCCGTATTTATTTAGAAGTATTTTTAATTAGCGATTAATTAATTATAGGTTAATATCCTTAGCTGCTTATATGCCTATTAACTTTCGACCTTGTACCATAATCTCGTCCTTAGTTTTATTAATTCTATAAGAATTTCGGATTATTAATCGGTTACCCGGTTTATTCATTAATTTAAGTTTATCCTAACTTCTTAAAATCGAACTTAATAACAAAAACATAATAACCAAGTTCTGGAATAATTATAGCCATATCGAAAGTATAATAATAAAATACGTCGAAATAGGTATTTTCTTTATTTGGTATCTATTTTAAGAAATTAGTACTAATTAGATATAAATATTGGGAATTATATTAATTAAAATTATCGGTAACCCCGCTAAAAGTCGGTACCATAAATAGCGAATTATTAGGGAAAACCTTTAAGCCGTATCGAGTATATAATTTAATATTATCATTATATTAGCTAATTAAGGAAGAAAGCCGTTATCATATCCTATATACGTCGAAACTATTAGGGGTAAATTTATGGGCTCGTTTATAAACTTATTATGAAAGGATCCTCGGTATATTACTAACGTATTTATGTAAGTATTTAAAATACACTACCTAATTTTACATAAAATATGCGAACCACGATATAAAGGTATTAAAGAACTTAATTAATATAATATATTCCCATTCTTTAAATACTTGTTAATCCCCGGATTTCATAAAAGGTTTTACGGTAATTATATCGGGTTTGTTAAAAGTTATAAATATACATTCCGGAATAATAAGTTCGATTACTTAAAAACCAAATACTTGTAATCTTTTCAAGTTAAAAAAAACATCCGCTTAAAGGTTGATATAATTATTAAGGCATTTAAAAAAGGCCGTTTTCTTTTAATAATTTAAAGATATATTTCTAATTTTCGGTAGTTAAGAAAAACCCGGTCTCCTAAATTTAAAAATATTAATTAATTACAAAACCCTATGGGCGTTATATAAAGTAATCGTAAAAAAAGTAATAAAAAAACGAAAGGAAATCCTTTACTTTTAATTTTTCTTAAACAATCGCGTTAATCTTTTCCGTTCGTTTAATTAATTCGCTTCGGGTATTCTATTATCGTATATAATTACGTAACTATTTAATCCATTATTAAATATTTGGACCATAATATTAATTTTTACAAGCTTTAAAACTCTAGGTTACCAATCTTTAAATAACTCGACCTTCGTAATATTTAAAATATTTAACATAACATCTTTTAATTAACCGGAAAATAATTTCGTTTAATAATCCTTATGCAAATCGATCGGTTTTTAATACTCTTTTTTATCCTTTATAAATTGCTTTAATTTATTAATTGGGAAACTTCTTTATAATCTCGTTTTATTAATTTCCTTTAAATAATAAATATGTCGACTGTTAGTTTTATTAATTAAAACGATCCAGTTTAGCGGTACCTTAATTTTATGTCCTTAAATATGTTAATGTATTTTAATATATCATATAAAAGCATTAGGTTATTTACTTATAAAAATTTATCTTTTATCTTGTTTTTATTTGCTTTGTTTATAAATTTGGCAGCCTTCCGTTTTTAATCGCTAATTATTTTAATAACCTTAGTTATATCCTCGGCTGTTTTTTAACAGTCGAATTCTTTATATAATTAAGTTTTCCTTTATAGTATTAGGATCCCAATTTATAATACGCCAAATCGGTAATACTATTTCGATCGGTAAGATTACTTTTTAACCGTACAGCAATTCGTAAGGATTAAAACCATAGCTTTTAATAGTTGTGTTACCGGCGAAGATCATTTTCGGCAGGAACTTAACCTATTTGTTGTTAATGCTATTCGTCGTTTTTATTAAACCTTTAACGATCGGGATATATCCTTTTTCGACTAGACCTTATTATTAGGCAGTATACGCAGCTTTAAGTTTGTTTTAAATACTAAAAGTATTATAAGTTTTAATAACTTCGCCTTTATTTTTAAAACCCTCGGTTAATTTAATTTTAATCGGAATGCCATATCCATAAACAATATACTCGTTTAAAAAGTTCTTAATCGCAGCCGATATAACTAAACGCAAAGCTTTAACTTTAAAATAACTGGATAATTTGTATTTAACCTCGATAATAGCCTTATAACTATTATTACTAGGCATACATTATACGTCGATAACCTAGATAACAGCCATGGTAATAAGTTAAAAAAAGCCGTAATTCTTTTCGAAGTGTTAATTAATCGTTTTTTAGCATTTCGGATACGCAAATACCGCTTTTCGAATTTATCCATATATTTTACGTTATTAATAAGATGTTGCTATACGTCGATAAGTCGAATTTCGGCCTTTATAGCCGTAATATTTGTAACATTACTTAATTACCACGCATTACTTTTGCTGGTGCTTAATTACCTTTCGGGTACCGTGTCACTTATTTGCCTTACGTTAAAAAATTCCGTCCTAAATAAAATAATTTAAAATTTCGACTTTAAAAACAGTTCTTTTTTCGAAACGTATCGCAGTTGATTAAAAAGATCTAATGTCGGCAGGAATCTCGCGTATTTTTATAACTCTTTAAACTAATTTTTAAAAAAGGTACTTATTTTTAACCCGTCATAATAAATATCGCGGTTATATTAATTAAAATAAGATTAAGCCGAATAACGTTTAGCTAAATATTAATAAAGTTATCGACTTTTCCCTTTTATTAATCGTTTAATGCGTTAAAAGTTTTAAGTAGTTTTTTCGATAATCCGTTGGAGGTTATGTTCTTCTTGTTAGGGATATATTTAAACTTAAATCGAATATCTTTATTTATATAATTTAACGGGTAAGAAATAGTTTAAGTAAGAAATATAGAGAGCTATTAATTGAGGCAATTAATGCTTTTATATCGGTTTTTAATATAAATCGGATTCCATAAACATGGTTTCGGAATTTCCTTAAAATCTTAAAAACGGTTCGGTATTTTAGCTTGCTAGCGTCGTAATTTAATTCGGCGCCCTTTTAAGTACCATTTTCAAAATGCGCGGAATACTTAATTTTATTAATTATTTGTCCGAAAATACCCTTAAAACCTCCCTTATTTGCATTTATCATTATAATGAATTTGCCTATTATAAGGCTATAATCCAAAGTAATAAAGGTTGGGGCTATCGTAATTACTTTTTTAACGCTTTTTATAACTTTATTTTAATCAGGACTTAAAATGAAAGCTGAATTCTTCCGGAGTAATTTTATATAAGGTTCGACTTTTATAGTAAAATACGTAATAAAAATCCGATAGTAGATTATAATATTTTAAAAACTTTTAACCTTTAAAACGTTTTTATAAGGTTAAATTTCCAGAATCTTATTTACCTTAGCTGTATTTAAACGGCGACCATTTATTTCATAAAGAAATTCGATTATAACTATAATTTTCTAGTATTATTAAGACTTTTTCATATTAATCGAAGTACCAGTAAGCTTATAATTAAATAAAGTTTTATTAATGTTAATGATATGCTTATAAACAAATTGTCGAATCCCTAAAAGAAATCTTTTCGTTATCGTATTTTATTTTCGGGTTTTTCATTTGAACGTCGTCGACAAATGGGCGAGTTATATTAGGCATTAAATCGTTCAAAATCCCCCCGACCATACGACAAAAGTAAGCCACGAAGTTGGTAAACCCTATAAGCATACTGGTATACCTAAGCAATCTTAGAGGTATCGCGAAAGTGGTTAGATCTTTGCTAACCGGGGTTAATGTAACCTGATCGTAGCCTAAGAATCCACCAAAGTAACTAAAAAGCATATAATAAGGTCCGCGGAAAATTCGTCGTAATCTTTTGGCATAAAGGCATTTCGTAAGGTAATAACGTTTAACTTTATTATAAAGTTAATTAGTTGTAATTTACTATCCTTTTTCTATATAAGGAATTAAACGTTTTTGTCACAGTACCAAGTGGCACCTAGTAGGTATATAGGGCAGAACAAGGCGGTCAGTGCTCGAGCTGACAACGTTCCACTTTTAGTGGTGTCGCGGCTACGCTCTTGTTCTCGTGCCGTAACGGTTTTTATACGCGATATCAAACTGTTCGAATATTCTTTTTTATATTTATACTTGCAATACCTTGATTAACGTATCTTTAAGGTTAACCGGCATAATTTTGCTCTTAATTTACCACGCCTTATAAAGGATTATTCGGATTTCATAATCTGGTACGATATTGGATTTAACTTTGCCATATTTTTGCTAATACTAAGTTAAGGTAACCTTTTTATGGAATAATATCTTTTTAAAAAAGGCTTTTTCCGTGCGGGTAAATTTATCGCCGAATTAATTAAAAATAACGTCGGGCCCTTTTTTTTTTAAGTTAGGTTTTTCGCGGCATGGTAATAAATCTGGGGAATAAGGTAGTTAACGGAATACCATTTCATCGGGTTTTCTTTTCGCTTTAACTAATAATTTGCTATATCTCCTTCAGCCTTTTGGCTTTCCAGTTTAGGTTTTCAGGAAGTACCAATTTATCGAGTGGTATATTATTAACAGGAATTACCTTTTTTTATTTCGTCTTATATATCGTATTAGTTTAGACGGTATGGTTTTTGTTAACTTTTTTTCGTATCCTTTCCTACAAAATTCCGTATAAGCCGTACATAAGCTTGTTATCGCTAAATTATTTTAGGACCCTATGTCCAGGTTTTAGTTTATTTCTTATGGCTTTTTAAATAATTATCGGGTTTTAATTAGCATAAATGTTATTAATCGAAAAGACTTGCGCGCCCGTAACGTATTTATTTATCTTTTCGCTTGTAAGGTTACTTTCGCTAGTAAAGCGGCTTATAGTTTTACCGGCTTTTTTTTTCGCTTTCTTTAGCGCGGAAGTTACGAGTAACCCTTTTAGTTAGGACCAACGAAATAATAATTTCTATCGGACTAAACTTTAAGGTTCCTTTTATTATTTCCGAGTTTATATTAAGTATTATTTTCGATTTGACCATAAAGTTAAGTCCAAGTATTAACGTTTATGTAGCGAATTAATCGTTAACGATAAACATAAGGCTGGTAATTAATTAGCTAGTTAGCCAGATAGGTGCTTCGATAATACGTTCGAATAAAATCCTTTTTTGCGAATTAAACTTTGTAAATAATACTCGGATTTATTGAATTGGGACGGGGTGATTTGGTCCTGATCAATGCATATTTTATGGGAGTGTCACGATTGAGCCCGCGGTTCAAGAGATAATAAAGGCAACGCAAACTGTATTGTATGGTATTGAATCCATATATGAAGCGATAACAAGTATCTCGTCTTTCTGGGGTTACGCTTAGCGAAAAATGAACTCCTAGAAATATATAACTGGTAATAATTAATTGATCGGCAAAGCTATGTACCCGGCTTTGTACCCTGCACCATTCTAACATTTCTTTTTTAAGATAAAATCGTTTTCGATTTATTTTAAGAAATAAATGCTAACGTAACTAACTCTTAACGCCATAAGTAAAGAAACATACCTAAAATATATTAATTAATTTAGTTAACGCTTGCGCGGCTGATCCTTTATTTTCCTTAACTTAGGATTTCGTCTTCGACGTTTCGCCAGCTTATTCCGTTATTTAGCCTTTTTTTTATTTTTTTAAGCTTCGTCCTGCTTTACTTTTTTCGCCATCGAATCCTTATATTTAGGCCAACCAGGCCAGCTTTGCAAAAAATATGGTTTAGGTCGCTTTTTTATAATCTGGTATATATTTTCTGATTATTTATACGGTATATTATATTAACCCTTTATTATTACTTAAGCTTTTTAATTACCAAGGGATAATCGTAGTCTGTATTTCGGCTTAAATAATGACTTTTTAAAGACCGGATAGAAGTAGGTAATTTACGGAATAAGGGGAGGAGGTATAAATGCTTTAAAAGCTTATCCTGGCTGATTAGTAGGTATATAAGGTTAGAGGGTAGAAGATTCGATGGTTAATGTTTTAGTTGGCAGGTTACTGGTTCCTTTAGTTAGTTACTTTGTTGGTCGTGGTCGTTTACCTTCCATAGGACGAGGTAATTAATCGGATTCTAGATTATCGGCCTTTTTTAAATCGTTAACTTCCTTTTTTAATAATAAAGATAGA
This sequence comes from Monosporascus ibericus, assembly GCA_004154915.1. Lineage (NCBI taxonomy): Eukaryota > Fungi > Ascomycota > Sordariomycetes > Xylariales > Monosporascus > Monosporascus ibericus. The sequence goes on from QJNU01000033.1 coordinate 143,076, forward strand.
AATTTTCCAAGCTATAATCCCATAAGCCTCTCAATGTTATCATTATCTAGTTTTAAACCTAGGTACTTTTTGATTATGTTAGTTATCTTAAATTCCATAATAATTTCGCTTTATTTAGTCGGTTCGTCCAGGTTATTATCTTCCTATATTAAAAGGTTCCGCGTAATAATATAAAATATATAAACTATCTATAAACCGTAAGTATAATATTTAACCTGGGTAAATATCCTTACGATCGTTATATAAGTAGGGGGATTATTAAGCTTTAACTTTATTTAAGCCTTTCGGTATAATTATAATAATAATTAAGTACGGTTAACCGTAAAGTAAGTATCAAATATTAACATTTAACGTTTTAATTGGATATATAACATATTAACCTAGTAACCTTTAAGTCCTTTATTAGTTTGGAGTTTAATATAGGTAATAAACCAAATATATTCTAGGTTCATAATTCTGATCAGTTTTATAATCTCGTTAAGGATATATCGGGCTTGGCCATTAAAAATTATTTTACCAAGTTTAACAATAACGGCCAAGATGCTTTGGGGTATATCCAGGGCGATTAGTTATGTAAAGGTAATAATGTATTAAAAACGTAAGTAAGTATAATTTATCAAAATTATAAATGTTTGCTATAAAGGAGTTACCACGGAATTATGTCATTCTTTACTAGTTTAATAAAGAAATGGGGTAATATCTTTTTATAAACGTTTACCGTTTTAATTAAACGGATGGATAAGGATAATTCGATTAAAACGGACTTTCGGGGTAATTTGTTGGATAAGATAGGGAGTGGAATTATTATTATGCATTTTGCGGAATAACTGTATTATATTATCTTTTTCCCAAATTAGTATGTTGGCCATCTGGGCGAGTTTTTCGGAATTCGACGTATTTAACTTTTTAAAATTCCCATCCTTATTCTGGCTGGTACGCTTTTTGAATAATAACATAATAACTATGCCTAAATTAATCAGGGTATTAAGGTACGAGAAAAGTAATAATTTATAATTTAGAGATTTAAACGATAACTAAGGATATGCGTAATATATAAATATATATGTATATATCTGAATATATAAATATGTAGGTATTAGGATATTAAGGTCGAAGTTATATAAGTGCAGAAAATTGTTAGGAATTAATACCAACTTATGTATAAAACTGATCAAATGTAACGGGGTTAATGTATTAATTTTTTAATTAAAAAAAGTATGCGCCAAAAAAATGCAGGAAATTTCGTTTAATGTTATAGGGGAAGATATCGTTACCGTTACGTACTTTAACTAATTATTTATACTTACATTTCTTTTTATTTTTATTATCATATTAACTTTTCCCCCCCGACCATATCTTCTAAATAATATACAACTTTAATACCTATTTATTTATTCCTAAAGTATTTAATTAATATTATTATCATAAGTTCCCGTTAATCGTTAGATTTTTGCAATATTTTAGGTTTTCGTAAAAATATAAATTCTAACCAATTAATTAATTTAATAAAGGAATCGTTTATTAAAAGGTTACCCGGTTTAAGTAACAAGCAATCTAATAATGCTTAACCTGCTCTTTTCCGTATTAATCGGAATTTCCGTAGTTTCGATAAAATCTTTATTATTCGTCGTATAAATTTAATGGTTTCGAATTTATCATTATTTTCCAAGCTTTTAACCAAACGTATTAATAAAGCTTTAACCATTAATTAGGTTATTAAGCCTCCATATAACCCTAATAATATTCGCAAGCCCTAAAATCCTATATACCGTTAAGCGCTTATCCATAACTTGGCTCCTGCCTTTTAATATAGGTACCATAATATTACCATTTTTCAAAATTATTTATTTCCTAAAACCTTTATTATAATTAATTTATTATTAAAAATACCGTACTTATTACTATCGAATATTATGCTATTAATCGAATTATTAATTCCGGGGCCGGATTTATATATGGGTATTATTAATTAACGATTAATCAATCGCAAGTTAATATCTTTAGTTCCTTATATACCTGCTAGTTTTCGATTTTATATTATAATCTCGTTTTTAATTTCGTTAATTTTATCAGAACCTTAGATTATTAATCGGATACCCGACTTATTCTTTAGTTTGGGTTTATTCCAACTTTTTAAAATTGAGCTTAACGATAAGGACGTAATAGCCAAGTTTTGGAATAATTATAACCGTATCGAACGTATAGTAATAAAATACTTCAAGGTACATATTATCTTTATTTGGTATTTATCCTAAAAAAAGGGTACTGATTAGATATAAATGCTCGAAGTTATATTAATTAGCATTATCGGTGGCCTTGCTAAAGGTCGGTACCATAAATAACGAATTATCGGGAAAAAATTTTAGGCTATAACGGGTATTTAGTTTAATATTATCATTATGCTGGCTGATTAGGGAAAAAAGCTTTTATCGTATCCTATATACGTCGAAATTATTCGTGGTAAACTTATGGGTTCGTTTATAAACTTGTTATTTAAGGATCCTCGGTATATTACTAGCTTGTTTATTTAAGTATTTAAAATATTTAACCTAATTCCATATAAACTATGCGAACGACGATATAAAGGTTCTAAACAGTTTAATTAATATGGTATATTTCCATTCTTTAAGTGCTAGTTAATCCCCGGATTTTATAAAGGGTTTTGCGATAACTATATTAAGTTTATCGAAAGTTATAAATGTACATTTCGGGATGATCGATTCGATTATTTAAAGGCCAAATACTTCCGGTTTTTTTAAGTTAAAAAAGATATCCGTTTAAAGGTTTATTTAATTATTAAGGTATTCGATAAAAGCCGCCTTTATTTAATAGTTAAAGGATATGTTTTTAATTTTCGGTATTTAACAAAAATCCGGTTTTTCAAGTTTGGAGGTATTAATTAGTTTGTAAAAGAATATGGCCGTTATATAAGATAACCGTAAGTAAGGTAATAGGAAATCAAGGGAAAACCTTTTATTTTTAGTTTTTCTTAATTAATCGCGTTAATTTTTTTCGTTCGTTTAATCGATTCGTTTCGGGTATTTTATTGTTGTCCATAATTACGTAACCTTTTAACCGATCATTAGGTATTTGGATTTTAATATTAGTTCTTATAAGCTTTGAAGTTCTGGGTTGCCAGTTTTTAGGTGGCTTAACTTCCGTAATATCTGAAATATCTGATATAGCATCTTTTGGTTGATCGGGTAGTGCCCTTATTTAATTATCTTTATGTAAGTTTATCGACTTTTAATATCCTTTTTTATTTTTTACAAATTGCTTTAATTTATTAATAGGGAAAGTTCTTTATAATTTCGTTTTATTAATTTCCTTTAGGTAATAAGTACCTTAATTACTAGTTTTACTAATTAGGTACGGTTTAATTTAACGGTATTTTAATTTTATATCCCTGGATATATTAATATGTTTTGGTATGTCGTATAAAAGTACCAGGTTATTTATTTATAAAGGTTTATTCTTTATTTTATTTTTATCTTTTTCGTTTGCAAGTTTGGTAACCTTACGTTTTTGGTCGTTAATTATTTTGGTAACCTTAATTATATCTTCGGCCTTTTTTTCTAATAATCGAACTTTTTATATAATTAAGTTTTCCCTTGGAGTATTAGGATCCTAATTTATGATGCGCCAAGTTGGTAGCATTGTTTTAATCGGTAGGATTATTTTTTAACCGTATAGCAATTCGTGAAAATTAAGACCATAACTTTTGACGGTTATGTTGTCGGCGAAGATCATTTTCGGCAGGAGCTTGACCTATCCTTTGCTAATGCCATTTATCGCTTTTATTAAACCTTTAGCGATCGGAATATATCCTTTTTCGATTAGACCTTGTCGTTAGGCAGCATACGTAGCCCCAACCTTCCTTTAAATTCCAAAAGTATTATAGGCTTTAATAATTTCGCTTTTATTCTTAAAGTTTCCGTTTATCTTGATCTTGATTAGAATGTTATATCGATAAAAAATATGCTCGTTTAAGAAGTTTTTAATCGTAGCTGATATAATTAAACGCAAAGTTTTAGCTTTTAGGTAACCGAATAACTTATATTTAGTTTCGATAATAACTTTATAACCGTTATTACTATGCATAAATTGTATATCGATTACCCAGATAGTAGCTATATTAATGGGCTAAGAAAAGCCGTAGCTTTTTTCAAAACGTTAATTAGCAGCTTTCTGGCATTTCGGACATGCCAATACCGTTTCTCGAATTTGTCCATATATTCCACGCTAATAATAGGAAGCTGCTATGCGCCAATAGGTCCAATCTCGTCCTTTATGGCCGTAATCCTTATGACATTACCTGATTACCATGTATTACTTTTGCTGGTTATCAATTACCTTACGGGTACCGTATCGCTTATTTGCCTTGCGTTAAAGAATTCCGTTTTAAATAAAATAATTCAAAACCTCGGTTTTAAAAGCCGTTCTTTTTTTTTCGGAGCGTTTTATAATCGATTAAAAAGATTTAATGTTGTTAAAAATCTCGTATACTTTTATAACTCCTTAAATCAATTTCTAATAAAAGGTCCTTATTTTTAAGAAATCGTAATAAGTATCGTAACTGTATTAGTTAAAATGAAATTAAGCTGAATAACGTTTAGCTGGATATTAATAAAGTTATTAACTTTTCCTTTTTATTAATCGTCTAACGTATTAAAGGTTTAAGGTAACTTTTTCGATAATCCGTCGGCGGTTATGTTCTTTTTACCAGCAATATATTTAATTTTAAAATCGAATATCTTTATTTATGCAACCTAACGGGTTAAAAATACTTTAGGTAAGGAACTTATCGAATTATTAATCTGGGTTATTAATACCTTAACGTCGGTTTTTAACATAAATCGGATTTCATAAATGTGGTTTCGGAATCTCCTTAAAACTTTAAGAACGGTTTAATATTTTAGTTTGCTAATATCGTAATTTAACTTAACGCCTTTTAAAGTACCACTTTCGAAGTGCGCGGAATATTCGATTCCATTAATTATTTGTCCGAAAATACCTTTAAAACCTCGTTTATTTACGTTTATCCTTATAATAATTTTTCCTGCTATAAGGCTATAATTTAAGGTAATTAAGGTTAGGGCTATCATAATTACTTTCTTAACGCTTTTTATTGCTTTATCCTAATCAGGACTTTAAACGAAAAGTTGATTTTTTCGGAATAATTTTATAAAAGGCTTAACTTTTATGGCAAAATACGTAACAAAAATCCGATAATAAATTATAATACTTAGGAAAGCTTTAACCTTCGAAACGTTCTTATAAGGCTAAATCTTTAGGATCTTTTTCACCTTGGCTATATCTAAACGGCAACTATTTGTTCCACAAAGAAATCCGACTATAACTATGGTCTTTTGGTACTATTAAGACTTTTTCATACTAATTAAAGTACCAGCAAGCTTATAATTCAGTAAACTCTTGTTAATATTAACAATATGCTTATAAACAAATCGCCGAATCCCTGGAAAAATTTCTTTATTATCGTATTTTATTTTTAAGCCTTTAATTCCAACGTCGGCGACAACTGGGCAAACTATATCAGGCATTAAATCGTTTAAAATCCTGCCGATCATACGACAAAAGTAAGCCATAAAGTTAGTAAACCCCATAGGCATACTAGTATATTTAAGCAATCGTAAAGGTATTACGAAAATAATCAGATCTTTGCTAGCCGGGGCTAATATAACCTGATCGTAACCTAAAAAGAAATCCACTAAAGTAATTAAAAAGCATATAACAAAATCCGCGGAAAGTTTATCGTAGTTTTTTAACATAAAGACGTTTCGCAAGGTAATAGCATTTAGCTTTATCGTAAAGTTAATTAATCGTAGTCCATTATTCTTCTTTTGCATAAGGAACCAAGCGCTTTTGTACGCGGTATGAAACTATTCAAATATTCCTTTTTGTATTCGTACTTGCAATACTTCGATCAATTTATCTTTAAAACTAGCCGGCATAGTTATACCCTTAGTTTGCCACGCTTTATAAGGGATTATTTAGATCTTATAATTTGATGCGATATTAGATTTAATCTTACCATATTTTTGCCAATCCCAGGCTAAGGCAGCTTTTTTACGGAATAACATTTCTTTAAAAAAGGCTTTTTCCGTACGGGTAAATTTATCGCTTAATTAATTAAAAACAACGTTAGCCCTTTTTTTTGTAAGTCGGATCTCTTATAATATGGTAATAAATCGAGAAAATAAGGCAGTTAACGAAATACCAGGTTCGTCGGGTTTCTTTTCGCTTTAATTAATAGCTTGCTAAACCTCCTTAAGCTTTTTAACCTTCCAGTCTGGGTTTCCAGGAGGTATTAATCCATCGGGTGGTATATCATCGACAGGAACTACCTTTTTCCATTTCGGCTTATACATTATATTAATCTGTACGGTACGGTCCTTATTAACCTTTTCTCGCATCTTTTCCTATAAAATTCCGTATAGGCCGTATATAAATTCTTTATCGCTAAACTGTCCTAGCACCGTAACTCCAGGCATTAGCTTATTTTTTACGGCTTTTTAAATGGTTATCGGGTTTTGATTAGCATAGGTATTATTAATCGAGAAGATATACGGGCCCGTAGCATATTTATTTGTCTTTTCGCTTGTAGGCCTGTTTTCGCCAATAAAGCGGCCTGTAAGTTTACCGGCTCCTCTTTTTCTGGCTTTTTTTCAGCGCGGATATTGTAAGTAACCCTTTCAGCTGGAATTAACGGGATAATAATCTTTATTGGACCAAATTTTAAGGTTCTTTTTATTATTTCCGGGTTTATATTAAATGTTATCTTCGATTTGGCCATAAAGTTAAGTCCAAATATTAGCGGCTATATAACGAAATAATCTTTAACGATAAATATAAGGATGGTAATTAATCGGTTAGCTAGCCAGATAGGTACTTTAATAATACCTTTAAATAAAGTCCTTTTTTGCGAATTAAAGCCCATAAATAATATTCGTATTTGTTGTATTGTTAATTTATGTCGCTTAACGTATAAGGCGATAATAACGTTCGATTCGGCTCTTATGTCGATAATTCCATTAGTCAGGTTTTTGCCGTCTTTATGGTTTACTTTAACAGTAAATCTAAATAGCGGGGTAATATATTTAGCCGGGTTATATTATTATACCGATAAAACCTTTACCTTTTACTAAGTTTCTGGTTTATACCCGATATTTATGGTCAAAATCCTGGGGTTTTTTTTCGCTTTTAAAGATTCGGCTCCTCTTATTTTAGCTTCAGTTATCTTAATTGTTTTTTTGCTTTTGTAATTACATGTCTCCAAAGTTTTAACAGCCATAAAATTCTTAAAAGCCTCGCCGAAGTCTGGATAAACCTTTATTAATTCCGATTAAGTAATTTCGAACTTTCTTTTAAAGTTTTTACGGATCTTCTTTTCCTAAAACTTAATAATATATTCGTTAATTAGTTTTTTATGGTTAAGAATGTTATTGGTTTGGATAATATTATTTGCTTGCGTAATAATTGGTATTTAAATCGTATTGTTCGTTTAAATTGCGTTATTTGCTTGGAAGGTTAGCTCGATATTATGAAATAAGGGTTTATCGTGTATTAAATTATTATTATCGGTTTTGTTTTTTTTCGTTCCATTATTAAATTCTTTTTCTCCCTTCTTAATACGTTTAGTTATTATAACGTTGATAAGCACGGCAGGTTGATTAGAGTCGTTAACCTTTAAGGTACGGATTTCCTTTAAATGTCGGGTACTTTTGCTTTCGACAGGGTTATTCCATAGTTAGTTACGTAAGGATACTTTTTTATAAAACGGTTTTCCGTTGTTTCCGATAAAATGGGTTCTATTAATCTTAGTTATATAATGTTAATTAATGGCAAAATCGTATCGGGACGGCTTTAGAATTTATATAGGCTTCGGAAAATTAATAAAAATAATTAGGGTATTATCCAAGTTAGTTTTAGGCGATTCACTACCTTTATAAATGTCGTCTCGCCGATTAAAGTATCGCATTTTTTTCTTAAAGCGACTAGGAAAGCCCGGTAAGTTATAGATTTATTTTAAAACTTTTTTTTAAACCGGAATCTGTTAGTCGATAGTTTGGCTTTTAAGGACCTCGGGAAACTATATTATGCCTAACGTAGTTTGAATATTAGGTATTTTTAAGTAAATTATGTATCCGTTATCGTTAAGTAAAATTAATCCCGTACTTTCCATATTCCTAAATAAATGGCATTTGTTTATATTATATTTAGGTTTTTGATAAAATTAATAAATATTATAATTAAAACTCTTATATCGTTTTTCTCGCCCTAAGTAACTATTTCGATAACCTTTATAATTTTGGTAGCCACCTTGGTTACGGTAAAGGCCTAGTCGACTAGAACTATTCGGCTGGAAGCTTATTATATTAATCGAAAGGTTAATACCATAGCTACGAGTTTAAGGTGCCTTTTATTTTGGCGGAACGTAATATTATGAATTCTAGGTAACTTTTTAGTTACGTATTTCCTTTTTAAAAGCCTTTAGGTTTTAAATTTATCGAATTTAGGTAATTTTTAAGTCTTATAATACATTTATAATTTCGGATACTTAATTAGTTCTGTTTGGTGGTATTTGTTGCGGTTAAGGGCTTTCTTATTATTATTACTTAAGTTATTAAGTTAAATAAAGCCGGTCGTTATTTTTATGGTTAATATTAAAACGGACGTTTCTTTATTATTAATTACGGCCTTTATGTTTAAACAGTCCAGCTTTATTAAAAGCTTAATTTTTGATTAATATTAACGTATTATCGTAATTTGTCGTATATAAATCTTCAAACTTTATAAAGGAATTATTAAAAACTTTTTCGAGATAACCGGCAAATAATTCTTTTAATAGGCTTTTTGTATATTTGTTTTTGTTAGTTGTTTTTTCCTTTAGCTTAAATTTTTCCAGGACGTTTTTTACCATAGCAACATGCTTTAGATAATATTTATAAACTTGATTAAGTTTATTACGTTAAGCTTGCTTCGTTAAAATCTTTAATTAATCCTTAATAATCCGGATTTACTTTAGGTTTTATAATTTGAAGGTTTTTAAGATAACCTTAATAACGTTATCCTATTTGGTAAATCTCTTAATAATAACTTTAATTCGGCTTTTTATGGTACTGCTATCCGTTTAAAAAGGTAATTTAACGATTATCTTAGATTTTGTTAACTTGTATTTCTTAAATAATCTGCTAAATTCTTTAAGTTAGTCGGTAGCTCCAGTTCCAAAAAAACGAAAATCCGGGAAGGTAAATAAGTTCGGGAAAACTACTAAAAACAAAAGCCGGTTTATAAAGTCCATTAAAAAGCCGTATCCTTATTAATCAGTTTATTTAAAGGGTATAACGTTCAATGTCGGTACCGCAAGTCCTATAAATAATTTTAAGGATTTATAGGATTATGCAATTTCTTATTTTTGCGGGGTTTTGATCGAGATTTTAAGAATTGTTTAAAAGTTCGAATTTCGTATAGGTTCTGGGGATTTAATTGGATTACTTAAAGGCTTTTCTTTATTAACTTTACTTTCGTAAGGGTTTTTTATCGATCGGTATTAAATAATGATATTTGAAGTAAGATTTTGGTCTTTTTTTAAAATAAGGAACTTCGGTATAAGTAAAAGGCCTTATTGTCGTTTAGTTTAAGTTGTAATTTTAAAAAGTTTTAACGGGTTTTTAGCAAACTTGCTAAAACTTATTTTAAATTAATTAGATTTATTAATTTTAGGATTATTCGAGTTTTAAGGTGCCGGGTTAACGGGAATATGTTTAGGTATAAGGTAAATAATTATTCGTAATGTTTATTTTGGATATATTTTCCCTTTTCTTTTTGTGATAGAAAAATAGGCAGCCTTTTCCTTTTATTATTTGTCGTAACGGTCATATTCTGATTAACGTATCGTTTCTGGCCAATACTAGACTGGGCCTTTTCCAGCTTGCTTATTAATGCCTTTATTACCAACCTAAGTACTTTAATATTAAGGCTGACCAAAAGCAGCAGGTCCCAAATAATGCTTTTTAGCAATAACTAGATAGGATGATATCCGATTAGCGCCAGTAAGGTCCAAAATATGTTGTTTGTTGTTTTTTTTCTTAACTTTCGTATTATATTAGGGGACATTAATTTCTTTTCGTACTTTTCTTTTCGTTCGTAATATTCGTGGTTTTATAACCCTAGTCCTTTTTTTGCCTGAATTTGCAACTTGTTTTATATTATTAATCTTATCGTCGGTCCCATTATTTGATTAGTTAAAATCCAAATAGCCACGTCGTTAGGGCCGTAATTATGGCTTTAATAACCTTAATCTAAAATATTTCGTAATTTTAAGCTTGCCACGTTAATATTTATATAATATAATTTGTTTTTTGAATTACGTAATCGGTTTAAAACTTAAGTAATTAATTTATGTTCTTAAACCGGTTACTTTTTGCGCTAATGTTTTTTTGTCGTTTTTCGAATAAAGCCGTATTTTAAAATAAGATATCGTAATTTTAGCTTAGTAGTTTTCTTATTGATCGTAAAAAAGGTTGCGGCGTTATCGTAAGACCTTATCCTCTTTTTAGTCGTCGAGTTCGCGTATCGTTATTAAGTCGTTATGTTCGTAATTGTAGCCGTAATTATAGTTAAGGTTGCGTTTTAATCAGGACCTCATCCTTTTCGTTTGATAATCGGAAATCGCAAGTTGCTTCGGTAGTTAATTAAAGCCAGTTTTTTTATATTAGCAGCTAAATAAATTGGGACGGGATGATTTGGTTCTAATTTATGCATATTTTATAGCAGTGTTACGATTAAGCCCGCGGTTTAAAAGATAATAAAGGTAACGCAAACTGTATTATGTGGTGTTGAATCCATGTATGAAGCGATAATGAGTGTCTCCTTTTTTTGGGGTTACGCCCAGCGAAAAATGAACTCCTAGAAATACATAACTGGTAATGACTAATTGATCGGCAAAGCCATGTACCCGGCTCTGCACCCTGCACCATTTCATTATCGTATTGTTAATTTATATTATTTAACGTATAAGGCGATAATAACGTTCGATTTGGCTTTTATATCGATAATTTTATTAATTAGATTTTCGCCGCTTTTATAGCTTACTTTAAATGTAAGTTTAAATAACGGGGTAATGTATTTAGCCGGGTTATATTATTGTATAGATAAAACCTTTACTTTTTGCTAAGTCTTTAACTTATATCCGATATTCAGAGTTAAGATCCTGAAAGTCTTTTTCGTTTTTAAGATTCGGATTCTTTTATTTTAACCTCGGTTATCTTAATCGTTTTTTACTTTTACGATTAAGTGTTTTCCAAAGTTTTAATAGCTATCAAATTTTTAAAAGCCTCGCCGAAGTCTGGATAACCCTTTCTTAATTCCCATTAGGTAATTTCGAACTTTCTTTTAAAGTTTTTACGGATTCTTTTTATTAAAACTTAACGACATATTTATCGATCAGGTTTTTATAGTTAAAAGTGTTATCGGTTTAAATAATATTATTTGCTTAAGTAATAAATGGTATTTAGTTCGTATTGTTCGTTTAAATTACGTTATTTATTTGGATAGTTAGCTTAATATTATGAAATAAATGTCCTTTGTATATCACGTTATTATTGTCGGTTTTATTCCTTTTCGTACCGTTATTTACCTGCTTTTTTCCCTTTTTAACGCGTTTAACCAATATAGCGTTAGTAAGCACAACGGGCTGATCAAAGTCGTCGACCTCTAAGGTACGGATTTCCTTCAAATGTTAGGTACTTTTGCTTTCGATAAGGTTATTGTATAACTAATTACGTAAGGATACCATTTTATAAAACGGCTATTTGTTTTTTTCGACAAAATGGGTTATATGAATATCTATCATACTGTTTTAATTAATAACAAAATCTTATCGGAACGGCTTTAGAATTTATATAGGCTTCGGAGGATTAATAAAAGTAATCGAGGTATTATCCGAGTTAATCTTGGGCGATTTTTTACTTCCATAAATATCGTTTTGCCGATTAAAGTATCGCATCTTTTCCTTAAAGCGAGTAAGAAAGCCCGGTAAGTTATAAATCTATACTGAAACCTTCTTCTAGATCGGAATTTCCAGGTCGATAACTTGGGTTTTAAAAACTTGGGGAAATTATATTATACTTAACATAGCTTGCTTATTAGGTGTTCCTAGGTAAATCGTATATTCGTTATCGTTAAGTGAAATCAGTCCTGTGCTTTTTATATTCCTAAATAGACGGTACTTATTTATATTATGTTTAGGTTTGAAATAAAATTAACAGGTACCTTAATTAAAGCTATTATATCGTTTTTTTCGATATGGGTAATTGCCTCGATAACCTTTACGACCTTGGTAGTTATTTCGGCCACGGTAAGAACTTAATCGACTAAAACTCTCCGGTTAGAAGCTTATTATATTAATAGAAGGGTTAGTATTATAGCTGCGAGCTTAAGCTGCTTTCTGCCTTGGTAAAGCGTAAGATTGTAAATTTTAGGCAGCTTTTCGGATATATATGTTTTTGGAAAGGTTTTAGGTTTTGAATTTATTAAGTTTAAGTAATCTTTAAGTCCTATAATGTATTCGTGGTTTCGGATACTTGATTAATCTTGTTTGCTGGTATTTATCGTGGTCGAAAGCTTCCTTATCGTTACTGTTTAGGTTATTAAGTTGAATAAAGCCGGTCGTTATCTTTATGGTCGATATTAAAACAGACGTTTCCTTGCTGTTAGTTACGGCCTTGATGTTTCAGTAATCCAGCTTTATTAAAAGTCTAATTCTTAATTAATATCGACGTATTATCGTAATTTATCGAATATAAGTTTTCGAGCTTTATAAAGGAATTATTATAAATTCCTCGAGATAACCGGTAAATAATCCTTTTAATAAACTTTCAGTATATTTATCTTTGTTATTTCTGTTTGGTTTTAGCTCTAAATTTTCCAGGATATTTTTCACCTTAATAATATACTTTAGATAATACTTATAAACTTAATTAGGTCCATTGCGTTAAACTTGCTTCGTTTAAGTCCTTAATCGGTCCTTAGCAATCCGGATTTACTTTAAATTCTATAACTTAAAAGTCTCTAAAATAACCTTAATAACGTTATCTTATTTAGTAAATACCTCAGTAGCAACCTTAATTCGGTTTTATATGGTAATACTATCCGCCTAGAAATGTAACTTAACGATTATCTTAAATTCCGTTAGTTTGTATTTTTTTAAATAATTTGTTAACTCCTTTAAGTTAATCGGTAGCTTTAATTCTAAAAAAGCGAAAGTCCGGGAAGGCAAATAAGTCCGGGAGAATTACTAAAGACGAAAGTCGGTTCATAAAGTTTATTAAAAAACGGTATCCTTGTTAATTAATCTGTCTAAAGGGTATAACGTCCGGTATTGGTACTGTAAGCTCTGTAGATAATTTTGAGAACTTATAAGATTATGTAATCTTTCGTCCTTGCGGGGTTTTAATCAAGATTTTAGGAACTGCTTAAAACCCTGAATGCCGTATAGGTTCTGGGCATCTAATCGGACTGTTTAAAAGTTCCTCCTTATTAATTTCACTTTCGTAAAGGTTTTCTGTCGATCGGTATTAAATAGTGGTGTTTAAAACAGCATTTTAGTTTCTTTTTAAAATAAAGAATTTCGGTATAAATAAAAGGCCTTATTATTGTTTAACTTAGGTAATAATATTAAAAAGCTTTAACGAGCTTTAATAAATTTGCTAAAGCTTATTTTAAATTCATTAAATTAATTAATCCTATAATTATGCGAGTTTTAAGGCGCCGGGTTAACGGGAATATATTTAGCTATAAAGTAAATAACTATTCGTAATTCTTATTTTAAATATATTCTTCCTTTCTTTTATAATAAAAAAATAAATAGCCTTTTCTTTTTACTATCTGTCTTAACCGTCTTATCCTAATTAATGTATCGTCTTTGGCCTATATTAAATTGGGCCTTTTTGAGCTTACTTATTAATGCCTTTATTGCTAACTTAAATGCTTTAATATTAAAATTAACTAAAAGCAGCAAGTTTTATCATATTTTTTAGCAGTAACCAGATAGGACGCTATCTGATTAACATTAGTAAGGTTCAAAATATATTATTTATTATTTTAATCCTAACTTTCGTATTATGTTAAAAGATATTAATCCTTTTTCGTACTTTTGTTTTCGTTCTTAATATTGGCAGCTTTATAGCCGTAGTCCTTTTTTTTGCCTAAATTCGCAATTTGTTTTATATCGTTAATCTTGTCGTCGGTCCCATTATTTAATTAATTAAAATCCGAATAGTTACGTCGCCAGCGACGTAATCATGGCTTTAACAGCCTTAATTTAAAGTGTTTCGTAGTTTTAATCTTGTTACGTTAACATTTGTATAATATAATTTGTCTTTTAAATTGCGTAATTGGTTTAGAACTTGGATAATTAGTTCATGTTCTGAAACCGGTTACTTTTTACGTTTATGCTCCTTTAGCTTTTTCCGAATAAAGCCATATCTTTAAATAAGCCATCATAATCTTAACTTAGTAATTTTCTTATTAATCGTAAAAAAGGTTCCGGCGTTATCGTAAAACCTTATCCTTTTCTTAGTCGTCGAGTTCGCGCAACGTTATTAAGTTGTTATGTTCGTAGTCGTAACCGTAATTATAATCGAAGTCGCGTTTTGATTAAAGTCTTATCCCTTCGGACTGCTAATCGGAAATCGCAAGTTGCTTCGGCAGTTAACTAAAGCCAGTTTCCTTATATTGGTAGCGAAATAAATTAGGACGGGGTGATTTGGTTCTAATCAGTGGATAATTAATAAGAGTGTTACGATGAAGCCCGCGGTTTAAAAGAAAATAAAGGCAATGCAAACTATATTATATGGTGTTAAATCCATATATAAAACGATAATAAATGTATGGTTTTTCTGGGGTTGCGCCCAGCGAAAAATGAACTCCTAGAAATACATAAATAGTGATGACTAATTAATCGGCAAAGTTATGTTGTTATGACCTAACACACTTGGCACGTATAAGAACGGTCGGATTAAGAGTGGGTTAACCTTTCCTTTTTGATTATGTAATTCAGGATGGTCGAACGGGATCGGTTCGACCGTATTAAATTATAAAAGAATATATATACGCTTATTAATATTATTATTTAAATAGCTATAGCTTATAATATAATTTGGTTACCTAAATTACCTTTAATAATTTATTATTGCTAAACGTAATTATTAAATATCTTATTATCTAGTTTTTTATAATATTATTGTTAACATAAACCGTACGAATAGGTTTAATAATTAATTAAACTTTTTAACCGTTAACGTCTCACACATATAAGCGAGACCCATATATGAGCAAGACATTTTTTTAGCCATTTTAACTACCTCTCTTTAATCGTTAATTTTTTAATACTAACGTTATGGAACGTCTTATAAAAGAAGCAAGAATGAACCTAGCCTTTTAGGTTAAAAAACGAGACCTAAAACTTAGTTACAGAAAGCTTACCTTTATTTATAAAGTTTCATATTTTACCTTAGTATACGGTTTTAGCGGTAGATGCGCCCGAACCGATATTATCCTTCTTTTATAAAGATTGACGCCGATCGAAGAAAAATCGATTGTCGACCGAATCCTGAACTTAGATACGTAAGCGTTTTCTGGCCGGTTTTAGTACGTTGAAGATATAGCTAATATACTACTTGCCTAACGCGTTACGGAACGCGTTGGAGTTAACTGGGCGTTGAATTTTGTACGACGGCAAAAAGAATTCCAAACGGGTTTAAATTCGAAGATCTATTTTTAACGGGTTTTATGCGAAAGTCCAGAAATATTTCGTAAATAGTTCGAACTTATTCGGGTTATTATCGCAAAATACGGCATAGAAAGAAAAGATATTTATAACTTCGACAAAATTAAGTTTTTAATAAAACTTTTTATAATAACGGGTATAATAATTACCAGTTCCGAAAAACGTAAAAAGTTTAAAAAGGCGCAATAAGAGAATAAAAAATAAATTATAGTTATTTAAGTTGCTAATTTCCAAGGTTAGGTTTTACCGTTATTTATTATCATGACGGGGAAAAATCACCTTAAATCTTAATACCGCGATAACTTATTATTAATAACTGATTAAAAGGTTACGTTAAGTAATAATGGCTGGATAATTAATAAATTAGGTTTAAAATGGATTTAGCATTTTAATAAACATATTCGGACGCATACGATGGGCTCGAAACGTCTTTTTATCCTCGACGGCCATAAAAGTTATTATTTGATGGAATTCGAAAAATATTACGCTAACCATAATATTATTACGCTTTATATACTCGCGTATTTTTCGTATCGGCTTTAACCTTTTGACGTATTTTATTTTTCTATTTTAAAACGCGTTTATTCGCGGTATATCGAAAACCTAATATGACGCCATTATACCCATATTACGAAAGAGGGTTTTCTCGCCGGCTTTCACGACGCGTTCTAAGTTACCATAACGTCCGATAATATTAAATCCGGATTCGCAAAAGCTGGACTGGTTTTATTCGATCTTAATAACGTTTTTTTCTCATTGGACGCTCCTCCAGTTATACCTATACCGACGGTCTCGCCGTTTACCTCTGACGGTTCTGTTTTTTCCCTTCCCGCGAAACCCTTAAAAATATCCGCTAAATAACGAGGTAAGGACGTTATTTGCAAAGAAAGATCAGAGATTACCAGGGTAGGTCGCCGACAAGAATGGTCAAATCGGTCAATCTTTTAACGAAAACTAACTTGTTACTTTTGTACGAAATTGCTTTTTTTCGGGAAAAAGCCGTCCAATTACGCGAAACGAACTATATCTTAAGTAAACGTCGAAAGATTAAAGATAAATGTTTTTAAAAAGGAGAAATACTTATTATACAAAAAGAATAAGCTTTTGTGTCCGAGAAAGAAAAAAATGATAAAAGAATGTAGCTAATAACGGCAGGAGGTAACCGTCGTAAGAGGGTTAAAACGGAGGAACGGAAGTGTGGCGTTTGCAGCAAGCTCGGATATAATGCGCGTACTTATAAAGAAAGCTGTAAATACGTTTAACGAAAAAGAATTCGATTAATTTGAATTTATTTAATATGTTGTGGGTACGTTATTTCAATTTGTTATTATGGAATGCCAAAAGGTGTCTCGCTTATATGTTTGTCTCGTTTATATGTGTGGGACGTTATATGTTATAAGTTTTTATTTCGCAGTATTGTTAGACTTTAAGCAATATTTTTAATACGACATCGTTTAATAAGTAGCGCGTCTTTAAAGAAACTTTTTAAATCCTCGAAAATAATACCATTAATTCCGATAATAAGGAAGTTCGAGTTAATCTTTCTTAGAAAAAAGCCTTATGCCGGCTTAATTAGCTAATTAACGCTATTACGTAACTTATTAACAATAAAATCGAATTTATCCGAATACTTAAAGAAACCCGGAACTAGTTAAAAGCTTAAGAAGCCAAATTAAAAAGACAAGCAAACATGGAACAACCTAATTAACCAAATTAACTAAACCAACCACCACAGCCTATCCAGAAGGGCCTACGATAAGGAGGCCGGAAAAGTTTTGAAAGTTACCAAACCTACCCCTTTCGACGGAACTACCACCAAGTTATAACAGTTCCTGACGGAATACCGTACTTACTTTATGTATTTCTTAATTAGATTCGTAACATTTACCTTTCGAATCCAGTTCGGTATAAGATAGTTAATTAAAAACGGGGTTACTTGATTTAAACCTATCCTTCGTAAATAGGTTACAAATCCCTTTTAATAAAAGTCCGTTGAGATCATAATTATTTAAAACGATTACGAAAGGTTTAAGAAGAAATTAAAAAAGGTATTCGAAGTGGAACAAGAAAAGATTAAAGCCGAAAACAAAATTAAATATTTAAAGTAAAAAGGATTAACCTTTAAATACGGTCATTTTTCGTATAACTAGCTTTAAAAGTTAACTCGGAAAAAAAGGCATTAATAATTACGTTTTTCGACAGCCTAAAGGAAAAGGTACAAAAAGAACTATTTAAGGATAAGCGCCCCGAAATGTTGGTAAATGATATCACTATAATAATCCAAAATCGACGACCGACAATACGCTTAGAAAATTCGACATTTTAAGGAACGATAAAGTAATAAATTAAGACATTCCCTTAATATCGGTCCGTTACGAAAAACGAATACGTCCTATGGACCGGTACTAGGATTTATAGAATTAGGCGTAATTCAACAACGGGACCCGCGTATTATTAAGTACTTTAACTATAAAGAAATGGGATATAAAGCCTTTTAATATAAGGCATTTGGAAAGCTACGAAAGAATACCTAGATACCGGTTTTTAAAAACCTCCCCGGAACAACCAAGGCGATAATAACCGATTAATTAACATAAAAAAAGCTAGGGACGACTATAACCTGTTTAAGAAAGTATAACAGGAACTATAAGAGGCGAAAAAGCTGTTTTAGGCACCTATCCAAAAGTAGCCAACTTTTATCGCAGGACCTATAGTAACCTAATGGCTAATAGAACACGATACATAAAAGGAGCTTTTAGAAAATAAGCTACTTTTCCGTTCCCAAAACAACGGCGATAACGGTACGAATAGTTGAAGTTAAACGCATAAATTAAGAAGTACTTAGGATAAGATAAAAACGTGTTATCAGGATAACCAGACTAATACGAGAAACTTTATACTATTTAATTCAAGGGCGCTTATTACCTTAAACATATAAAAGAATAACGATATATCGAAAAATGATTTACGCGAATATATAATTAAAAATTCGACTTCCATGATTAAAAGGGAAAGAATCCCAGGGATTAACGATAATACAAATATCTAATGATATACGCCTCGGAAAACGTTATTAATATTATTATAACAGTAACCAATTAGCCCGAAAAAAAGACCTGCCTGGATAAAGATCTTATGTACTATTTCGGATGGTACGACAACAAGATAAAGGAAAAATAGGTTTATTAAATTGTTATGAAGGCATCCTTAGGAATAATTAACAATTTAAACTTGCGTTTAAGCTTTATAAACGAGCCGAATAAGTGACAAAGAATTAAAGACGAAATAGAAAAGAAAAACGAAAATATAAAGCAATATAACGCCCAGTTTAAAGTACGACAAAAAGGATAAGGAACCTCCGAACCAGAATATATGAATAAAAAAGACTTCCAAATATAAGTCCTTTGATTCGAAGCTACTTTACGCCGACAGGAAAAATAACTAAACCAATTGCAAGCTCTTAACGTATAAACTCAGAAGCGTATTAAGGCGCTAAAAGACGAATTAAAAGACAAACGCCACCTATAGGAAAGCCGCAGGATAATAACACCCATGAAAGCCAGCAAAGGCTTCCCAAAAGGGCTTTAAATGCAACGATAAAAGCCAAGAATAACTTTATCATCTTACAATATAAATTAGGATATATTAATTTATCGCACTTATAAATTACGAAATAATAATAGGTAATTATATCACGCCGAATGTAATCAACTAATTTCGATTAGCATGAAAAGAAAAAATGAAACCTTATATCGCTGAAAACCTAAAGGGTTAAGCATTTACTTCCGACAACGGAGAGATTACCCGCGAGATTAATCACCTCGAGATTTTCGTTAACGGACGAAACCAGATAGCAAACTTTGACAGCGTTCCGTTAGGGAATTACGACATAATTGTCGGAAAACCATGGCTATACCAGTATAACCCTTTGATGGATTAAATAACTAGCTAGGTAAAGTTTGCTTTATATTTATTTGACAAAAGAAATAAAATAAAATAAGAAAAGATTTTAATATTCGATCGAAGATGGCGACGAATACAGGCATAAGGATACGACAGAAACCTTACCACCCATAAGAACCAGATATAAAAGAGAACAACGGTACCAGAAAAGAATACGACGTATTATCGTTATTATCAGAATAAAATTACGAAAGATAGACGATCACTTATAGCACCAGCCCCTAAAGCTAGAAATCATAGTTAATATACCTCTATAATACAATAGATATAAACGATGATTTTAAAAGGAAGTCGAGAGGAAATTATTAAACCATAACGAATAGGACCATAAAATAGTCCTCAAGGAAAGGTCATTAACTAGGTTTTACTTAATTTACAACCTTAATAAGACGGAATTATAGGTATTACGTAAATACCTTAAAAACAAGTTTCGGAAAGGTTATATACGACGTTTCAGTTTATTAACCGGATACCCTATATTCTTCGTACTAAGGAAAAACGGGAAGTTACGCCTGATTATCGATTATAGGTAGCTAATCGACATGACGTTTAAAGACAAAATACTGTTACCCTTAATCAACGAAATAAAAGGTTATTTTTACAGAGCAAATTGATTTACGAATCTAAATTTTAACGAAGGATACAATCAGACCCGTATTAAATTAGGACAGAAATAAAAAATAACTTTTAAAACGAAATACGGACTTTTCGAATACTTCGTTATACTTTTCGGACTTACGAACGTATTAGTAGCCTTTTAGCGAATGGTTAATTGCGTACTTAAGGAATACTTAGACATTTTCGTTATTAATTACTTTCGTAATATTCTTATTTATTCGAAAAACAAAAAGGAATATATAGGGTCCGTTGATACAGTTTTTAAGCCCTATAAAACGCTAACCTTATAGTTAAGACGGAGAAAAACCAGTTCTATATATAAAAAATGAAATTTTTAGAATATATTATTACGCTAGAATATATCGAGATGGACCTTAAGAAAATCGCTGTAATATAGGAATAAGAAACGCTTACTATAATTAAGGAAATATAAACCTTTTTCGGATTTGCCAATTATTATAGGAAGTTCATTCGAAATTTTAACAGAATAATTACGCCATTATTTAACCTAATAAAAAAAAGAAACAAGTTTTTTTGGACGACAAAAATAAAAACAACTTTTTAAAAGATTAAAGATATGATTGCCAGTGAGCCAGTATTAATGATGTACGACCTAAACCGCCTAATTAAGCTTAAAACCGACGTTTCGGATTACGCCTTAAGGGTAATAATAGGATACCGCGATAATTAAGGTAACTTATACCTTATCGCCTTTTACTTTTATAAAGTAAAAGGAGCAAAGTTAAATCACGATATCCCCGATAAAGAATTTATGGTTATTGTTAAAGTTTTTCTGGAACTTTGGGATTACTCTAAGGGAAACCTTGATTAAATTAAGGTATATATTGATTACAAAAGTCTTACTCGCTTTACCACTACGAGAAAATTTACAAAACGATAATTACGTTACGCCGAAGAACTAGCAGAATACGACTTTATCATTATTTACCAAAAAGGACTAAAAATGGTTAGGTAAACGTATTAAGTCGAAAACCGGACCTCAAAAAAAAGTGATTAAGATTAACTATTAAATCTTCGATACCACGCTAAAAGGATAGCTATAACCACGACAGATAGGAACAATTAAAGCAGCACTCCCGAACTTATATTTAAAAGTCCAAGAATATAATAATAATCTACCTACAAACTAGAGACTGGAAAAGATATAAATCTTAAAGAAGTATCAGGAAATATTAATACGAAACAGATACGAACATTCGCTATACGGATATCCAGGGATTTACAAAACCTTGAAATAATTATAACGTATTTGTTAGTTTCTTAAAATAAAATTAATAATAAAGAAAATAAGATAATAATGCCATATTTATAAGAAGGTAAAGGCTCGACGACATAAACCATACGGAGAATTATAGCCATTACTAGTTGCAAAGCGATTATAGGATTTAGTTACTTTCGACTTTATTACCAAACTTCAACTTTTAAAAACCCCATTTACGGGCCTGTATTATGATAGCATCTTTGTAATCGTTAATCGATTTACTAGACTTTCCTATTTCCTACCATATAACGAAAACATTAATGTAAATTAAATGATATATATTTTTTAAAAACATAGATTAAAAGTATACGAATTATTAACGGAAGCTATTTTAAATAAAGGAATAATATTTACTTTAAAGTTTTGGCATGGACTTATAGCATAATTAGGCCTAAACCAGAAACTATTTAACGCATTTAAACCCCAAACAAACGGATAAAAAAAAAACTAAATATTTAAAACCTACTTACGATATTACATTAATCATAAACACAATAATAAAGCTTAAATGTTACCTATTACTTAATTAAGCTATAACATTAACTACTATAAAAACATTAAAATAACTCCCACAAACGCCAACATTAAGTTTATACTAAAAATTTATAAAGATACACGCGACGGACAAATTAACGTTAAGGTAATCCTTACATCGGAATAACTTAAATAATTACACATAAAAATAAAAACAAAACTTAAATTCGTACGGAATCAGATAAAAAAATACTATAACCAAAAAAGGTTAAAAAGACCAACCTCCTAAGAAAAGGAGATGGTCTATCTAGTTACCAAAAATATCTAAACCAAACGAATAAACAAAAGACTTAGCTTTAAATATATCAGACCATAAAGAATTATCAAGAAAATCTTAAAAAACAATTACTAATTAAAACTACCCTCTAAAGTTAAACTTTATTCAATTTCTTTACGTTTTCTTACTTAAGTTGACAGCGGATATCATTAAAGGTAATACAAGATACAAAAAAAAGCCAAAAGAAGATATACCAAAATATATAAAGCAGAAACGATTTTAAACACGCGCAAAAAAAGGACTTACCTAATACCTAGTTAAGTAAAAGGATTACCCAGATTCTGAAAATACCTAAGAACCCGCCGAGAACCTTATAAACGCCTAGCGCCTATTAAAAAGCTTTTATTAATACCGAAAGCACTTAAGGTAACTTCATAGTCCGAATTTGCTAGAAATAACTAATTAATACCTTCCGGGCTGGATTAATTAAGCACCCCTGCAACCTGGGCGACTTACGCGCTGGCCTTCACCTTAACCTGTTACTATCGCTTTAACTTATCCAAATCTTTAATACCACGACGAACTATTTTAATAGCCTCCTTTCGTAAAAGTTTTTCTTATTTACGAAAACGTTATAAACGAATAAGCGCTTTAAGAAGCGACGTTTCGGCCTCCTTTTTTTCTTGCTTAATCCTGTTCTTTTTAAGGGAAATATGAAACATTACCTAAAAATCCACTTTCTCGAAATTGTAATACGTATATTTTTTTCATATAAAAATTATAACGAACCTTGCTGTTATGGCCCAGCGAGGCTTGGCCTCTCCAAACGGTCGGAGACTGCAGAAAGACAAGTCCTAGGAGATCGGATCACGTGACTTCTAATCGCGGTGGATTCAGTGATCAGGAGTGATCAAGGCTAAAGGATTACTATTGATTACAACGAACGATGGTGATCAAAAGGGATTAATATAGATTACCTTAGATTGACAGAAAAGGATATATATACTTATTACCTTTCCTATAATCTAGATAGTACCAGCTTGTAATACAATTTAGTTACCCAGATTACCTTTAATAATCTATTATTACCAGACGTAACTATTAAACGTATTATTGCTCGGTTTCCCACGATATTATTGCTAATATAAACCGTACGATTAGGTTTAATAGTTGGTTAAACCCCTTAACCGTTATACGTTATAAGCTTTTATTCAGTAATAGTGTTAAACTTTAAGCAATACCTTTAACATTATGTTTTTTAATAACCAGCCCGTCCTTAAAGGAACTTTCAAGATTTTTAAGGATAACCTTATGGACTCCGACAATAAAAAGACTTAACCTAATCTCTTTTAGGAAAAAGCCTTGCGCCAACTCGATTAGTTAATTAACGCGGTTATTTAACTTATTAACGACAAGATTAAGCTTATTAATACCCTTAAGGAGACCTACAACTAACTGGAAGCCTAGTAAGTCGAATTAAAAAGATAAGCTAATATGGAACAGCCCGATTAACCGGATTAGCTAGCCCAGTTAGCGCAACCTACATAAACGATTTACGGTAAGGAATTCAGAAAAGTTTTGAAACCTACTAAGCTTATCCCTTTCGACGGAACTACCACCAAGCTATAACAGTTCCTTACGAAATACCGTACTTACTTTAAGTACTTCCTTATTAAACTTGCAACGCTTACTTTTCGAATTCAGTTCGCCGTAAGACAGCTAACCGGAAACGTAACTACTTGGTTTAAGCTTACCCTTCGCAAGTAGGTTACCAAACTTCTTTAACAAAGATCCGCGGAAACCACGAACATTTATAACGATTACGAAAGATTTAAGGAAAAATTAAGGAAGGCTTTTGAAATAGTAAACGAAAAAACTAAGGCCGAAAAGAAAATTAAAAACCTAAAGCAAAAAGGATTAACCTCCGGATACGGCAATTCCTTTATTTAACTAGCCTCGAAAATTAATTAGGGGCAAAAGGTATTAATAGCTACATTTTTCGACGGCCTGAAAAAAAAATACAAAGGAAATTGTTTAAAGACGAACGTCCCGAAAGGTTGGTGGATTATATCGCCATAGCAGTTAAGATCGACGATCAGCAATACGCCTGGAGGATTCGATACTTTAAGGACCGATAAAATAATAAACCAAGGCATCCCTTTAATACTAGCACTTTACGAAGAACTAACACGTTTTATGGAACGGCACCAGGACCCATAAAATTAAGCGCAATATAGTAACGTAACCCGCGTACCATTAAATGCTTTAACTGTAACAAAATAGAACATAAAGCCTATTTATATAAGGCACCTAAAAAGCTAAGATAGAATACCTGGATACCAGTTCCTTAGGGACCCACTCGAAATAACTAAGGGAACGATAACAAATTAATTAATATAATTAAAATTAAAGATAATCTTAATCCCCCCGAAAAAGCATAATAGGGATTATAAAAAGCAAAAACGCTATCTTAAATAATTATCTAAAAATAACGAACCCTTATTATAGGACCTACAATAACTTGATGGCTAAAAGAATATAACGGCTAAAAAGAGCTATAAAAGCACAAGCTATTTTCCCGTTCCTAAAAGAAACGGCGACAGCAGTACGAATAATTAAAACTTAACGCATAAATTAAGAAATATTAAGGATAAGATAAGAACCTGTTACCAGGATAACCAAACCGATATGGGAAACTTTATGCTATTTAATATAAACGCACTTATTACCTAAAACATATAAAAAGAAAACGGTATATTAAAATACGCCTTACGCAATTATACAACCAAGGATTCGACTTTCATAATCAGACCGGAAAAGACCTTAAGGATTAACGATAATACAAATATTTAAAAGGGTTCGCCTCGGAAGATATTATTAATATCATTACGGTAATAACAAATTGGCCTAAGGGAAAAAGTTACCTTAACGAAAACCTTATATACCATTACGGTTGATACGATCATAAAATAAAGGAGAAATAAATCCACTAAACAGTTATAAAAGCGTCCTTAAAAGTAATTAACAACTTGATCTTCCGCTTAACCTTTACGAATAACCCGGAAGAATAACAAAAAATTAAATACGAAAAAAAAAAGAAACGAAAAGATAAGGCAATACGACGCCCAGTTTTAAGCACGACAAGAGGGATAAGGAACCCCCGAACCAAAGTACATTATTAAAAAAGACTTCCAGACGTAAGTCCTCCTATTCGAAGCCACCTTACGCCGATAAGAAGGATAACTAAAGTAACTAAAAACCTTTAACGCATAAAATGAAAAACGTATTAAGGCGTTAAAAGATAAGTTAAAAAACGAACGCCACCTTTAAGAAAGCCGTAAGATAATAAAACCCGGAAAAGCTAGTAAGAACTTTTTAAAAAGGCCTTAAACGCGACGATAAGAGGTAAAAACGACTTTATTACCTTGCAAGTAAAGATTAGGACATATTAATTTACCGCATTTATGGATTACGAAGTAATAAAAGGTAACTATATCATGCCGGATATGGTTAACCGACTTCGATTACCATAAAAGGAAAAGATAAAACCTTACATCGCCGAGAACGCAGAAAGTTAGGTATTTGCTTACGATAACGGAAAAATTAATTGCGAAATTAATTACTTTGAGATTTTCGTTAACGGACGAAACCAGATAGCAAACTTTAATATCGTTCCGATAAGGAACTACGACATGATTTTCGGAAAGCCATGGCTGTATTAATATAACCCTTTAATCGATTAAACAATTAACCAGGTAAAGTTCGCTTTATATCCGCTTAATAAAAAAAAGAGAAATACGAAAAGATTTTAACACTTAATCGAAGATAACGACGAATATAGGCATAAGGATACGACAGAAACCTTACCACCTATAGGAATAAAACATAAAAACAAGTAAGGATATTATAAAAGGATACCACGTATTATCGTTACCATCAAAACAAAGTTACTAAAGATAAACGATTACCTATAACATTAGCCCCTAAAGCTAAAGATCATGGCTAACATATTTCCATAATATCACAAATACGAATAACTGTTTTATAAAAAACTTAAAACGAAATTACCCGAACATAACGAATAAGATTACGAAATAATCCTTAAAAACGGAACATCGATTAAATACTATCCGATTTATAACCTTAACGAGATAAAATTATAGGCATTACGCGAATACCTTGAAAATAAGTTTCGGAAAGGTTATATACGACGTTACAGTTCATTAGCCGGATACCCTATATTCTTCGTAGCTAGGAAGAACGGGAAACTACGCCTGGTCATCGATTATAAGCAATTAAACGATATTACGGCTAAAAACAGAATACCGTTACCCTTAATTAACGAAATAAAAGATCGCTTTTACGGAATTAATTAATTTATAAACTTAAATTTTAAAAAAAGATATAATCAAATTCGTATCAAACCAGGATATAAATAAAAAATAGCCTTTAAAATAAAGTACGGACTTTTTAAGTACCTCGTTATGCCCTTCGGATTTACGAACGTATTAGTAACCTTTTAACGGATGGTTAATTACGTATTTAAGAAGTACTTAAACATTTTCGTTATTTGTTACCTCGACGACATTCTCATTTACTCGAAAAACAAAAAGGAACATCTAAGATACGTTCATACAGTTTTCCAAGCCCTATAAAACGCTAACCGTTTAATTAATAATAAAAAGAGCCAGTTTTATACGTAAGAAATGGAATTTTTAGGATATATTATCACCCCAAAATACATTAAGATAAATCCTAGGAAAGTCGCTGTAATATAAAAGTGGAAAACGCTTATTATAGTTAAGGAAATACAAGCCTTTTTCGGATTCGCCAATTATTATAGAAAGTTTATTTAAAGTTTTAGCAAAATAATTACGTTATTATTTAACCTAATAAAAAAAGAAAATAAGTTTTTTTAAACGATAAAAACGGAAACCCCTTTTTAAAAAATTAGAAACGCGATTATTAACAAGCCAGTATTAATTATGTATAACCCAAACGGCTTAATTAAGCTTAAAACCGATGCTTCGGATTACGCTTTAAGCGTAATAGCAGGATACCGCGATAATTAAGGTTATTTATACCTTATCGCCTTTTATTTTTATAAGTTAAAAAAAATAAAGTTAAATTACGCCATCCCCGATAGAAAATTCATAACCATTATTAAAACCTTTCGAAAATTCAGATATTACCTTAAGGAAAACCTATACCAGGTTAAGATATATACCGACCACGAAAACCTTACCCGTTTTACCATTACCAAAGAACTTATAGGACGATAATTACGTTCCGTTAAAAAGTTAGCAAAATACGTCTTTATTATTATCCACCAAAAGGGATTAAAAAACGGCAAAATAAACGCATTTAATCGAAAACCAGACTTTAAAAAAAAAGTATTTAAAGTTAATTACCAAATCTTTAATATTACGCCAGAAAAATACCTGCAACTACGACAGATAATAACGATCAAAGCAGCACCTCTCGATTTATACCAGAAAATCCAGAAATACAACGATAACCTACTTAAAACCAAAAAATGAAAAAAACATAAATCCCAAAAGAAGACCAGAAAACACTAATAAAAAGTATATACGAACATCAGCTATACGGATACCCAGGGATCTACAAAACCCTAAAATAACTATAACGTATTTATTACTTTCCTAAAATAAAATTAATAATAAAAAAAGTACGACAATAATACCATATCTATAACAAAGCAAAAGCTCGACGATACAAACCGTACGGAAGACTATAACCACTACCAGTCGCAAAATAACCATAAGATTTAATTACTTTCGATTTTATTACCAAACTCTCACTTTTAAAAAACCCAGCCACGGGCATACATTACGATAACATCTTTATGATCGTTTACCGATTTACTAAATCTTCTTATTTTTTACCATATAATAAGGATACAGACGTAAAATAATTAGCTTACATCTTTTTAAAATATATCTTAAAAATATACGGATTATTAACGAAAATTATTTCAAATAAAGGAATAACATTTACTTTAAAATTCTGGCAAAAACTTATAACCTAACTAGGTTTAAATCACAAATTATTTAGCGTATTTAAACTCTAAATAAACGGACAAACGAAAAAAATTAACTAAACATTAAAAACCTACTTACGATATTACATTAATTACGAACAAAACGATTAAGTCCAAAAGCTGCCTATTATGCAACTGGCCTATAATACCAGTTATTAAGGAAGTACCAAAACAACTTTAGCAAACGCTAACTTTAATTTCATACCGGAAATTTATAAAGATACACGCGAAAGGCCTATTAACGTTAAAGCGATCTTAACATCAAAACAACTTAAGCAACTATATACAAAAATAAAAACAAAACTTAAATTCGTACGCAACCAAATAAAAAAATATTACAACCAGAAAAGGTTAAAAGGATCAACCTTCCGAAAGGGAAAGATGGTCTACCTAGCCACCAAAAATATCCAAACCAAGCGACCAAACAAAAAACTTGACTTTAAATATATCGGATTATACAAAATTATTAAGAAAGTTTCAAAAAATAACTACCAATTAAAATTACCCTTTAAAGCCAAATTCTATCTAATTCTTTACGTTTCCTTACTCGAATTAATAATAAATATTATTAAAGTTAACATAAGATAAAAGAAAAAGGTAAAGGAAGGTATATTAATATACGAAGCGGAAAGAATTCCAAATACGCGCAAAAAAAAAAACGGACTTACTTAATATTTAATCAAGTAAAAAAACTACCTAAACTCCGAAAATATCTGGGAACCCGCCAAGAATCTTATAAACGCCTAACGCTTTTTAAGGAATTTTTACTAATAACGCCGGAGTTATTAATAATGGCACCCTAATTAATATTATTAATAACGGATTAATCGGTATTTTCGATACCCGATTAATTTACCGGACCAGGAGCTTACGCCAGCATGGCCGCGCTAATCTTTAACCCAGCCTGCTTACGTCTTTCTTACTCCTTTAGCTCGTCCCACGACTAAAGGCCACGTTAAATCATAATAATACCTTTTAAACGCGTTAAAGCCTTTTATTTACGCAACCGAATCAAACGAACCAAAGTTTCGTTCATCTTTTTTTGATGCCGACGTTAAATCTTTAATTAACGTCGTTAGAACTTTAAAAGACGTTCCTTTATAAGCGTTTCCTTTCGTTTAAAACGTTAATGTTTATAACGGATATTCTGCAAAAAGGAAAGCGGCACGCCGGTACCATCGCAAAAACGACCTCGGGAAATATATTCCTTATATCGCGACACGTTTTCCATTATTTCGCATTTTAAACCCTTTGAAAAATACCACGAACAAGGCATAACTTTAAAGCCAAATTCGTCAAAAGCCTTAACAAAATCAGTACGACGGGCGGTAAAAGAACGAGGTTTGCGACGAATTTTTTTAATTCGGCTAAATATGTTGGCTACCGAAACATACCAGAAAAACGAAAACGAAAAAGGAAAATTACTTACCAAAATCGCGAAACAAACAAATTAATCTTTAAAGATAAAAATCCTAAGAGGGGGGAAATCGTATTATGGCCCAGCTAACCTTGGCCTTTTTAAACGGTCGGAGACTACAGAAAGATAAGTCCTAAGAGATCGGATTACGTGATTTTTAATTACGGTAGATCCAGTAATTAGGAATAATTAAGGCGAAAGGATTACTATTAATTATAACGAACGATGATAATTAAAAGGGATTAATATGGATTACCTTAAAGTAACAAAAAAGGATATATATACTTATTAACGTCTCACACCACCTCGCGGTATACTTTTTCCAACGTTTTAATTATTTAACTTTAATTATTTATTCCTTAACAACTATAATATAAAACGATTTACAAAAGAAGCGAGAATGAACCTAGCCGTTCAGGCTAAAAGGAAAAACCCGAAACTTAATTATAAAAAGCTTAGTTTTATTTATGACGTCCTATTTATTACCTTAAGGTTGCGAATTAACGGCAGATACGTTCGAACCGATATTATTCCTAGTTTGCGAAATTCAATTCCAACCGAAGAAAAATCGATTATCGACCGAATCCTTAACCTAGATACGTAAGCATTTTTTATCCGGCTTTAATACGTTGAAAATATAGCGAATTTGTTACTTACTTAACGTATCGCGGAACGCGTTAAAATTAATTAGGCGTCGAAATTTGTACGACGGCAAAATAAACTTAAAACGCGTTTAAATCGAAAAATCGATTATTAAAAGGTATTATACGAAAATCCAGAAATATTTCGTAAGTAATTTAAGCTTATTCCAGTTATAATCGCAAAATACGGCATTACAAAAGAAGATATTTATAACTTCGACGAAACGGGCTTTTTAATAAAACTTTTAATAATTTGCGGCATAGTAATTATAAGTACCGAAAAACGTAAAAAACTTAAACAGGCGTAATAAGGTAATCGGGAATAGGTTATAATTATATAAGCTATTAATTCGTAAAATTAGGTTATACCGTTATTTATTATTTTGGCGGAAAAAACCCACCTTAGTTCTTAATATCGTAATAACCTATTATTAACCGATTAAAAGGTCGGTATTAATTATAATAATTGAATAACGAACGAATTAAGTTTAAAATAAATCCAGTATTTCGATAAACATATTCGGACGCGTATAAAAGGAACGAAACGTTTTCTTATTCTCGATAACCATAAAAGCTACTATTTAATAAAATTCGAAAAATACGGCGCGAATAATAATATTATTATTTTTTATATATTTTCCCATTTTTTTATCGGCTTTAACCTTTTAACGTATCCTGCTTTTCCGTTTTAAAGCGCGCTTATTCGCTTTATATCGAAAATTTAATACAACGTTACCATACTTATATCGCGAAAAAAGATTTCCTTACCGGCTTTTACGACGCGTTTAAAGCTGCCATAACGTCCGATAATATTAAAGCTAGATTCGTAAAAGTTAAGTTTATTTTATTTAATATTAATAACGTCCTTTCCCAATTAGAAATTCCTCCAGCTGTACCTACGCCGACCGTCTCGCCGCTTACTTCCGTCGGTTTTATTCTTTCCCTTCCCGCAAAAACCTTTAAAAATATCTAAAAAATAACGAAATAAAGACGTTACTTATAAAGAAAAATCAAAAATTATTAAGGCAGCTCGCCGACAAAAATGGTTAAATCGGTTAATCTTTTAACCAAAAGCAATTTGTTGCTTTTATATAAACTTGCGCTTTTTCGGAAAGAAACCGCCCAATTACGCGAAACGAACCATCTTCTTAGCAAATGCCGAAAAACTAAAAACAAACGTTTTTAAAAAGGAGGAACACTTACTATATAAAAAGGATAAATTCTTCTGGCCAAAAAAGAAAAAGGTAGTGAAAAATCCCAATTAACAGCGGCTAAAGGTAATCGTCGTAAAAAGGTTAAAACGAAAGAACGGAAATATGGCGTTTGCGGCAAGCCCGGACATAATGCGCGCACTTATAAAAAAGCTGTAAATACCTCTAGCAAAGAAAAATCCGACTATTTTAAATTAATTTATAGCGTTGTGGTTGCTTTATTTGATTTCGTTCCTGCAAGGTGCCAAAAAGTGTACCGCGAGGTGGTCTGAGACGTTACTTTCCCTATAATCTAAATAATACCAGCTTATAATACAACTTGGTTACCCAGATTACCTTTGAAAATTTGCTATTACTAGACGTAACTATTAAACGTATTATTGCTCGGTTTCCCACGACGCTACTGCCAACATAAACCGTACGACTAGGTTTAATAGTTGGTTAAACCGATCAGCCGTCACAGGCTGCCCGTTTTCAATCAAGTCCTGGACCTTCTCAGGGCTACGACCCTATAACCATAACCCGTACGGGGGAAAAATTCGGACACGGGCTTTTCTCATACAAAGTATAGTTAGGAAACTCGATAGATAATGATGCGACCGGTAGTTATGCTGTCGCAAATATAAAAACGTTGCGGTAGCCCATTTTTCAAACCTTCAAACCGTTAAGATTACCCATTTTCCCGACCTGAACATAACCTCATCAGCTGCAATTGCTGTCCGAAATAAATAAATAAAAGTCATATACGCATATTAACTTATATTTGACCAGGATATAAATTTTTAAACTTAATAGACGTGAACTAATTGTAAAATAACTTTTCTGATGCAAACCTTTTATATTTTGTAAAAAATATAAAGAAATTAATGATTTTAAAAGCGATACGGAAAACGGACCCAGATTTCGCACTATTACCACTCAGGCCTCCCTGGCTCGTTACCGGGATTTGGGATTTGAAAGGATAATCTTTAGCGTGATATAACAGTACATTAGAAGCAACGAGCCAGTGAGAGCTCAGCTAGCTAAGGCAAGTAATATGGATCTCAATAGATAAGTAAATGTAAATGAATTAATATGACGTAAATTTAACGGGTTTTTTTTATTTTTGAAAATCCTTCATACTTAATAAGTATATATCTAGAGTGATTTATAAGTTTAAACAAATGTTACATCTGATATATATTTTAGTTTCTTTTAACAGCTTAGATAAATTATTAGCTTATAATATAACTTGGCTATCTCGATTCTCTGAACAATTTATTATTACTAAACGTAATCATCGCATACTTTATTGCTTCGTTTCCTACGACACTGCTGTTAATATAAACAGACTAGCCGTTACATATGGGAATTAGTTATGGCGAGGTGCTAAAGAATGTCTGATAAGGTGGTGTGCCCAAGGAGGTGGTATAGACCTTATACGAAAAACTATATTTATTATTAATTATTAAGCGGCGGTAAAATCTACCAACTGGCGATTTTATTATTACATTTGCATTATTAAAAGATTTAGTTCCGGGTATATACTATGTAGTTTTCCTAGGCGTGGGTTAATCCTTAATTTTATCCCGACCGTATGCCGAAGATAATACGTTGGTAGTTCGTAAAAGTTTTAATAACAGGTAATAAATTATTATATATCAACTTAAGTGTGACGGCTACGGGGTTTAACCAACTATTAAACCTAGTCGTACGGTTTATGTTGGCAGTAGTATTGTGGGAAACTGAGCAATGATACGTTTAATAGTTACGTCTGGTAATAGCAGATTGTCAAAGGTAATCTGGGTAACCAAGTTGTATTACAAGCTGGTAATCTATCTAAGCTATGGTAACAAATATATATATCTTCGTTTTAGCTTAAGGTATTCAAGCGATTCGAACCCTTAAGTTCGTTTGGCCCCTTAAGCCCGTATGGCAGTTTAAGAAGCTTAAAAGATTTAACCTTTTAAGTCCTTTAAGTTAGTTACGTAACTTTTTATTTTAAGTTAGGGTTAACCTTTTTAAAAGGTCCGACCGTTTATGTTATAGTTAAGACCGTTAAGTTATAATACGATTTTTCCCTTTTAGGATTTTTACCTTTAAAAATTAATTTATTTATCCGTTAATTTTGGCAAATAACTTTTCCTTTTTTATATTTATAATATCGGGTTAAATTAAAAAACGTCGTTTTCGTTAACGTATTAACGCTTTAATTCTTTTAAAACGTATTAATCGTTTTAATTTTATTATACCTTTTTGTTTTCGTTATAAAAAGGAAGATACGGATTATAAAATCGTTCGTAATTCGGTAAAGTATATACGATACGTTCGTTATGGCGGTCCGTATAATATTTTTGGGCTTTTAAAATTAAAGTATTAAAAACTTTTTAATAAAAAAAATCGTTTAAAATATAAGGAAAAGTAAATTCGGGAAACGTTACGGGTTATTACGAACAAGTTTAACCGTTTGCAAAAATAAAAGCGACTTTTTCGTTAACGGGATATTAAGATATTTCGTTATAATATTAAAGGTACGGAAGTTATAAAAAAGTTCGAACGGTTAAAAAAAAAACGGGAATAGTTAAAGGCGGCGGTTACCGCAGTTACGTTAGGTTAGGTCGTAGACCCGGTCGA
The DNA here is from genome assembly GCA_004154915.1 of Monosporascus ibericus. Lineage (NCBI taxonomy): Eukaryota > Fungi > Ascomycota > Sordariomycetes > Xylariales > Monosporascus > Monosporascus ibericus. The sequence goes on from QJNU01000033.1 coordinate 177,444, forward strand.
TTAATTTAAACTTAATAATTAGTCGATTATTAATTAAGGTATATTTGTTGTTATTAATAAAAGTTCCTTAATAGGCGCTAGGCGTTTATAAGGTTTTTAACGGCTTTTTTAGTGTTTTCGGAATTTGTGTAATTTTTTTATTTAATTAAGTAATTAGTAAGTCCGTTTTTTTTTTTCGTATGTTTAAGATTTTCTTTACTTTATATATTGGTATATCTTTTTTTATTTCTTTTTCGTATCCCGTATTAACCTTGATAATATCCGCTGTTAATTTAAGTAAGGAAACGTAAAAGATTGGGTGGAGTTTGATTTTAGGTAGTAGTTTTAGTTGGTAATTATTTTTTAAGATTTTCCTGATAATTTTGTATGGGCCGATATACTTGAAGTCGAGTTTTTTGTTAGGTCGTTTGGTTTGAATGTTTTTAGTAATTAAGTAAACCATCTTTTTTTTTTAGAAGGTTAATTTCTTTTAACCTTTTTTAGTTTTAGTACTTTTTCTTTTAGTTACGTACGAATTCGAGTTCTGTTTTCATTTTTGCGTATAGTTGTTTAAGTTATTTTAATGTAAGGATTGCTTTAATATTACCAGGCTTTTCGCGTATATCTTTGTAAACTTTTGGTATAAGGTTAAAATTGGCGTTTGCTGGAGTTATTGTGATATTTGTGTAATAATTGGTGTTATAAGCTAGTTATGCAATAGGTAGCTTTTAAACCTAGTCGTTTTGTTCGTAGTTAATGTAGCATCGTAGGTAGGTTTTTAATATTTGGTTGGTTTTTTTATTTGTTTATTTGTTTAGGGTTTAAATGCGCTAAATAATTTGTGATTTAGGCCTAATTATGTTATTAGTTTTTGCCAGAATTTCGAAATAAATATTATTCCTTTATTTAAAATAATTTCTGTTAATAATTCGTATATTTTTAAAATATGCCTTAAAAAGATGTAGGTTAATTATTCCGCGTTTATATCCTTATTATATAGTAGGAAATAAGAAAATTTAGGAAATCGATTAACGATTATAAAGATGTTATCGTAATGTATATCCGTAATTAGGTTTTCCGAAAGTGGAAGTTTAATAATAAAATCGAAAATGATTAAATCTTATCGTTATTTTGCAACTGGTAATGGTTATAGTTTTCCGTATGGCTTATATCGTCGTACTTTTGCCTTATTATAAATATGGTATTATTATCGTATTTTTTTATTACTAACTTTATTTTAAGAAAGTAATAGGTACGTTATAATCGTTTTAAGGTTTTATGGATTCCTAGGTATCCGTATAACCGATGTTCGTATATGTTTCGTATTAATGTTTCTTGGTATCTTTTTAAAACTTAAGTTTTTTTTTATTTTTTGGTCCTTAGGTAATTTATCGTTATATTTTTGGATTCTTTAGTATAAATCGAGGGGTGTTGCTTTAATTATTGTTATCCGTTATGGTTGTAGGTATCTTTCTGGCGTAATGTTAAAAATTTGGTAATTAACCTAAATTACCTTTTTTCGAAATTTAGTTTTCGATTAAATACGTCTGTTCTGCTATTCTTTAATCCCTTTTGGTAAATAATAACAAAGTCGTATTCTGCTAGTTCTTCGGCGTAGCGTAACTATCGTTTTATAAGTTTTTTGGTAGTAGTAAAACGTATAAGGTTTTTATGGTCGGTATATATCTTAACCTAATACAGGTTTCCCTTAAGGTAATATTTAAATTTACGGAAGACCTTAATAATAGCTATAAATTTTTTATCGGGGATAACGTAATTTAATTTTGCTCCTTTTAATTTGTAAAAGTAAAAGGCGATAAGGTATAGATGGCCTTAATTATCGCGGTATCCGGCTATTACATTTAAAGCATAATCCGAAACGTCGGTTTTAAGCTTAACTGGGCGGTTTGGGTTCTACATAATTAATATTGGCTCGTTAGTAATCGTATTTTTTATTTTTTGGAAGGCCATTTCCGTTTTCGTCGTTTAAAGAAAATTTTTTTTTTCGTTAAGTTACAAAATGGCGTAGTTATTTTGCTAAAGTTTCGAATAAACTTTCTGTAATAATTAGCGAATCCGAAAAAGGTTTGTATTTCCTCAATTATAATAGGCGTTTTTTATTTCTATACCGTAGCGATCTTTTTGGGGTTTATCTTAATGTATCTTGGGATGATAATATGTTTTAAAAATTCAACTTTTTGTATATGGAACTGGCTTTTTTTATTATTAATTAAAAGGTTAACGTTTTGTAGGGCTTAGAAAATTATATGAACGTGTCTTATATGTTTCTTTTTGTTTTTCGAATAAATGAGAATGTCGTCGAGGTAAGAAATAACGAAAATGTTTAAGTATTTCTTAAGTACGTGGTTAATTATCCGTTAAAAGGTTATTAATACGTTCGTAAATCCGAAATATATAACGAAGTATTTAAAAAGTCCGTATTTCGTTTTAAAGGTTATTTTTTATTCGTGTCTTGGCTTAATGCGAATTTAATTATATCTTTTTTTAAAGTTTAGGTTTATAAATTAATTAGTTTCGTAAAAGCCATTTTTTATTTCGTTAATTAAAAGTAACGGTATTTTGTTTTTAATCGTAATATCGTTTAGCTGTTTGTAGTCGATAATTAAGCGTAGCTTCCCGTTTTTTTTAGGTACGAAAAATATAGGGTATCCGGTTGATAAATTAAAGCGTTATATATAACCTGTCCGAAGTTTGTTTTTAAGGTATTTACGTAACCCTTGTAATTCCGTTTCGTTAAGGTTGTAAATTGGATAAAATCTAGTTGATGTTCCGTTTTTAAGGATTATTTCGTAATTCCATTCGTTATGTTTCCGTAGTTTTGTTTTAAGTTTCTTGCGGAATAGTAGTTCGTATTTGTGGTATTATAAAGGTACGTTAGCTATGGTTTCTGGCTTTGGGGGCTGGTGCTATAGGTGATCGTTTATTTTTCGTAACTTTATTTTGATGGTAGCGATAATGCGTTTTATTTTTTTGTGGTACCCTTATTCTTTTTTATGTTTTATTCCTGTGGGTAGTAAGGTTTTTGTCGTATCCGTATGCCTGTATTCGTCGTTATTTTCGATCGAATGTTAAGATTTTTTTGTATTTTCTTTTTTCTTGTCGAATGGATATAAAGTAAATTTTACCTGGATAGTTATCTAATTAATTAAGGGGTTGTATTGGTACAGTTATGGTTTTCCGAAAACTATGTCGTAAATCTTTATCGGAACGATGTTAAAGTCTGCTGTCTGGTTTCGTCCGTTAACGAAGATTTCGAGGTGATTAATTTTGCAGCTGATTTTTCCGTTATCGTAGGCGAATGCCTAACTTTCTGCGTTCTTGGCGATATAAGGTTTTACCTTTTTTTTCCATGGTAATCGAAGTCGGTTAATTACATTCGGCGTGATATAGTTACTTTTTGTTGTTCTGTAGTTTACAAATGCGGTGAACTAATATGTCCTAATTTTTATTTGTAGGGTAATGGGGTTGTTTTCGGTTTTTATCGTCGCGTTTAAAACTTTTCTGGGAAGCTTTTGCTGGCTTTTCCGGATTTTACCATCTTACGGCTTTTTTATAGGTGACGTTCGTTTTTTAACTTATCCTTTAACGTTTTAATACGTTCTTGAATTTATACGTTAAAGGTTTTTAATTACTTTAGTTGTTCTTCTTATTTACGTAAGGTAGCTTCGAATAAAAGGATTTACGTTTAGAAGTTTTTTTTAATAATATATTCTGGTTCGGGGGCTTTTTATCCCTCCTGTTATGCTTGGAATTAGGCGTTGTATTACCTTATGTTTTCGTTCCTTTTTTTTATTTCGTATTTAATTTCCTATCGTTTTTCTGGATCGTTCGTAAAGGTTAAGCGGAAGTTTAAATTATTAATTATTTCCAATAACGTACCACACAAGCGAGTCGGACACACAAGCGAGTCGGACACTTTTTCACACTCCGCGACAACAAATTCAAATTAATCAACTATAACATATCAAATTAATTCAAATTAATCGGATTCTTTATCGCTAGACGCCTTTATATCCTCTTCATAAGTACGCGCATTATATCCGGGCTTGCCGTAGACGCTACACTTCCGTTCCTTCGTTTCAACCCTCTTACGACGATTACCTTTATCCGTTGTTAGCTGCATTTTTTTACCACCCCCTTCCTTTTCGGCCAAAAAAACTTGTCCTTTTTGTATAATAAGTGTTCCCTTTTCCTGAAGACGTTTATTTTTAGTCTTACGGCGTTTGCTAAGAATATGGTTAATTTCGCGTAATTAAACGTTTTCATTCCGCAAAAAAGTGGCTTTACATAAAAGTAATATATAACTTTTTGTTATAAAATTAACCGACTTAATTATTCTTATTAGCGAATTACCCAGGTAATTCTTAATTTTTCTTTATAAATAACGTCTTTATTTTATTACTTTACGGATATTTTTAAAGGTTTTCGCAGGCAGGGAAATAAAACTAGCAAAAGTAAGCGGGAAGACGGTCGGTATAGGTATAACTGGAGGAATTTCTAAATCGGATAAAACGTTATTAAGATCGAATGGAATAAGTCCAGCTTTCGCGAATCCAGATTTAATATTATCGGGCGTTATGGTAGCTTTAAACGCGTCGTAAAAACCGAAAAGGAAATTTTCTTTCGTAATATGGATATAATAACGTCGCATTAAGTTTTCGATATATAACGAATAAACGCGCTTTAAAATAAAACAGCAGAATACGTTAAAAAATTAAAGCCGATAAGAAAAATAAGTAAATATATAAAGCATAATAATATTATAGTTCGCGTAATATTTTTCGAATTCGATCGAATAGTAACTATCGTAACCGTCGAGGATAAAAAAACGTTTCGATCCTTTTATACGCGTTCGTATATGCTTGTCAAAATGTTAAATTCATTTTAAACCTAATTCGTTTGTTATCCAGCTATTATAGCTTATACCGAACTTTTAATCGGGTAGTAATTAATATTTTCGATATTAGGAATTAAGGTGGTTTTTCCCCGCCATAATAATAAATAGCGGTAAAGCTTAACTTTACGAATTAACAGCCTATATAATTATTACCTATTTCCGATTACCTTATTATGCTTATTTAAGTTTTTTACGTCTTTTAGCACTTATAATTACCATACCGCATGCTATCAAAAGCCCTATCAAACGCCCGTCTCGTCGAAGTTGTAGATATCCTTTTTTGCGATACCGTATTTTACGATTATAACCCGAACAAGCTTAAACCATTTACGAAACATTTTTGGGTTTTCGCATAATACCCTTTAATAATTAACTTTCCGATTTAAACGCGTTTTAAGTTTTTTTTGCCGTTTAATAAAGTTCGACGCCTAGTTAATCCCGATGCGTCGCGTAACGCGTTGGGTTAGCAATAAATTCGCCATATTTTTAACGTATTGAAGCCGGACAGGAAACGTTTACGTATTTAGGTTAAGGATTTTTTCGATAATCGATTTCTTTTCGGTCGGCGTTAGCTTTCGCGAATTCGGAATAGTATTAATTCGGGAGGATTTGCCAGTATATCGGTTTTTTAAAGTAAATAAAGCGACGTGATATATAAAACCAAGGCGTCTGAAACTAATATTCGGGTCTTTTTTTCTCGCCTGGACAGCTAGGTTCATCCTAGCCTCCTTTATAAGACGTTCCATAACGTTGGTGTTAAGGAATGGATGATTAAAGATGGGTGGTTAAAATGCCTAGAAAAGTGTCCGACTCGCTTGTGTGTCCGACTCGCTTGTGTGGTACGTTACAGCTCTTATAATAATTATCAACTTGATAGACGATTAATAATTTGTTAATTATGATAGTCTGTTATTATTTTTATGCTACAACTACATTTTTAAACTTTATTTTCATATATCCTGGCTGATAATATATCCTACAAGTTTTACCTTTGCGTCTAAAACTCCCTTTTTCTATAATATCCAATAAGTTTACGTTGTACAAGGGTTGGACAATCTTATAAACGTCTCCCATACATTTCTTTTCATTCCATAACTAAATGAAAACATAGTCGAGATAAAAGATAATATAAATTTACATGTCCTCGCCAAGTATAACATTGATTATTTACTGCAAAGTTATTAATATCTTCGTAAATCTCAAAGCCATAACGAGATAGTCCAAAATTCTATATCTCGGTTTATAGACTATTTTCCATTCGTATCCTAGTTTAATACGGATTGGATTATATAATCTTTAACTCCTTAAGCTCGTAAACAGGTTTCTTTTATAAAAGCGGTCCTTAATTCTATTAATTAAAAGTAACGGCATTTTATCCCGAACTATAACATCTTTTAATTACCTATATTTAATAATTAAGTGTAACTTTCCGTTGTCTGTTAAACTAAGGAAATATAAAATATTCGACTAATAAATTAGACCTTTAAATACAGCTTTTCATGAACCTATGTCTGAGGCTTTACGTAATAAATATAATTCCGATTCGTTAAAATTATAAATCTGGTAAAATATAGTTAATATTTCTTCTTTAAGAATTATCTTATGATCGTATTCGTTTTTTCCTAATCATTTCGTTTTAGATGTCCTTTTCGCTAAATACCCCTTTTTATATCGGATATTATAAAAGTACGTTAATATTTATTTGTACTAAAAAGGCAAACGTTATAAGTCATTCTTTATTGTTTCTATCTTTTCTTTCATAATTATAATAAATTATCTTTCTTTATAATATGTTTATTTTTTTTATATTCTTTATCAATACTTAATAATTGTTTCCTTATTCGTTTATAGTTCTATTCCTTATTATATTAGATCGAATAGTAAACTCTTTTTATATCTTTTTTGTCTTTGTTAAAAATATATAAAAATATAATTTCCCTCCGTATTTATTTAATTCATTAAAACGCGATCTTAATATAACTCTCGTATTTTAATGGATATACCGGGATTCCTTATCCCATTGATATTGAAATCTCTTATGAAGTTTCGTCCTTTAAGGAACGCTTTAAAATCATTATTTTTATCAATAATCTTTTTATTATCGGCAATTAATATGTAATTCTCTGCGTTTTTAGCAATGTAACGATTTATCTTTCCTTTCATAATAACTTAAACTGGTTAATTATATTCGAAATAAAATAATTACTTTTTATAAGTTCGTAATCTGTAAATTCAAGAAATTAATATGTTCTAATTTGTACTTGTAGGATAATAACGTCGTTTTTAATCCTAATCGTCGCGGTTAAAGCCCCTCTTAAAAGCGCCTACTCACTATTGTGGGTTTCAATATCTTACAGCCTTCCTTTAGACAACGTTCGCCTTTTAATTCGGCCTTTAACGCCTGAATACGCTCGTGATTCTACTCATTAAGAGCCTATAATTACTTTAATTATGCTCCCTATCGGCGGAATTAGCTATTAAATTAAAGACTTATCTCTGGAAACCTTCTGTGTTAACGCCTTTTAATCCGGGGTTTTCCTGCCCTTCTTATCGGACTTGAAACTGGGCATCATATTACCTGGTCTTCTTATTTGGTTCTTGGCTATCTTCGTATATCTCTCCTTGTTTATTTAAATCCCCCGTAAAGATTAAGCCTATGCTCAAGCTATTAATTATTTTCAAAGATACTTGCATAATCGTCTAATAAATCCATTAGTCTTCGGCCTTATAATCGAACCATCTGGATTAATATATAGGGTCTTTTTTAGGACAGCGGTTCTACTCGGCTAACTTATTATTCCCGTGATGACGTCGACTGTATCTTATATAACATATTCTCGCAACTTTTTATCCTATCTTTAATCCCTGGAGTCTTTTCCGGTTTGGTTATAAAAATCGAATTCTTAATCATGTATCCGCGGAATCCGTTTCTTGAGATACTGTTGTTCGTGAATATACCTAGGGAAATAGGTACGTTAATAATAAAAAAACATAAAGTTTCCCGGACCGCTCTAGTTATTCTGATAATAAGGTTTCGTTCTAGCTTTAATATTCATTAATTAGTGAATTTAATTCTAACCATTCGAATAGCTGTTACCGCTTTTATTAAAAACGAGAAAGTAATCTATCTTTTATAAGCTCCTTTTATCGGTTATAATCTTTTAACCATTAGGCTATCGTAAGTCCTATACATAGGGCTCGTTATTCCTGAATAGTCTGTTAGATCAGCTTTTTAGTTTTCTGTAGTTTCTATTACATTACCTTGAGTAGATTATAATCGTTTTTAATTCTGATTATAGTATTTGCTATATTATTATTATTCGTATTATGTTGAAGGTTTGACGACTGTTTAGTTCAACTTACTATTAAACCTAGTCGAACGGTTTAGGTTGACAGTAGTATTGTGGGAAAGTAAGTAATAGACTTTGCGATAATTACATTTGGTAATAGTAGATTATTGAATGTAATCTGAGTAACTAACTTATATCATAAGTTGCCGCTATTTAGAATATAAACGAAGTAATAAGCATATATACTTTATTTTTAGCTCGATAGGATTGACGGGTTCGAACCTTTGACCTTGTCGAGTCCGTCGAGCCCTTTCCTAGCTTCACTGATTCGAAGGTTCTAACCTTTCGAGTCTTTTGAACCCGTTACATAACTTTAACCCTTGAGGCTGAACGTTATCCTCCGTTACTTTCGACTCTATAAAGAGTTATTAAATTTAATAAGTCATAATACGATTCTTTACTTTTTAGAAACTTTACGTTTAAAAGTTATTTCTTTATTAATTTCGCCACGTTCTTTCTTCTCCGTTTTATTGTGTTTAAAATAATCTTATTATTTTAGCTAACATCAAAGAAAGGTTTTAGTAGCGTAATAGTTTTTTAATCTTTTTAAAACGAATTGAGATTCTTAATTTCGTTCTACTGTTAGAAGTAATTTTCTTTCGTTATTAATGCGAGAACGTTATTTATAAATTTAATTTTAATTTGGAGAACTGTTCACGCTATATCGAATATTACGGTTTTAATAATTCTATCAGTCCTTTTATATTTAAAAATCAACAGTCTCTAGATTAAAACGATTGTTTGGGAAATGAAGAAATGTCAGATGGTTAAAGGTCTCGTTCCGCCGTAAATAAATAAAATGGGTTTTAATAACAAAAAAGGTTTTACGTAATTATAAGATCGAAATACTGCATCGAGGCGTTTTAAGTACGAAAACAATAAAGAAAATAAAAGGTTTGAAAGAAATATAAAAAGGCTTAAAGGTTAAAAGTGCTATATTAATTATATAAAAAGTTATAAAGATTATATTTAATAATAACTATTAATTCATTCCTGATAATACGAATTAAAGTATATTGTAAAAATGTTTTTGACGTTAATAAAACCTCTAAACCGGTGTTAAGTTTTATAAAATCTTTAACTAATTTCCAAATATTTTCGAAATTGAGATAATTTTATTATTTAGTTATGGATTCGATTATAACGTTTTTATTCGTTTAATAAGTTTTTAGTTTATATTTCAATCTTACTTTTATAATTCTCGTTTTTCATAACGTACCATACCATCGAGCTATACATATTAACCAATTGTAGACTGTCCTTACTGTTTTAAGTATTTAACTTCAATTATTTAATTTTAATTAACAATAACATAAACCCGCTTATAAAAGACGCGGGCATAAAATTAGCCGTTTAGAGTCGAAAGAAAACCTCGAAACTTCGCTATAAAAAAGCTAGTTTTCCTTATGACGTGCTATTTACTACCTTTGGAGCCCTAATTAATAGTAAACGGGTTAGATCCAGTACCGTCTTTAATTTGTAAAGCATAACATCGAGCGAAGGAAAATTGATTATTAAACAAATCCTTAATTTATTTGGTAAGCGTTTGCTATCCGGGTTTAATACGTTTAAAATATAGCGAGTTTGTTATTTATTTAACGGGTTACCTGCCACCTTATTATTAATTAGCCGTCGAGATTTGTTAAACACCAAAGAAAACGTAAGAGGCGCGTAAATCGAAAAGTCGATTCTTAAAAGATATTATACGATAATCCAGAAATACTTTGTCAATCGTCCAAGTCTATTCGGGTTATAATCGTAAAATACGATGTCTTAGAAGAGGATATTTCTAATTTCAAGGAAACCAGCTTTTTATGTGCTTTTTATGGCATAGGGCGTCGTAATTATAAATATTAAAAAGTGTAAAAGATTTAAATAGACATAATAAGGTAATCGGCAATAGGTAATAGGTATATGAGTTATTCATTCGTAAGGTTAGGTATTATTTTTATTGATGATTCTGGGCTAGAAAAACTATCTTGATTTTTAATGCGGATAATATCTGTTATTACCTGATTAATCGCTTAGTATAAGGCATAATAATTCAATAATAAGCGATTTAAGCTTGAAATGAATTTATCATTTTAACACTATACGAACAGGTACGAAAGAAAGGAGACGTTTCCTCCCCTCGGCGGCTACGAAAGTTATTATTTAATCGAGTTCGAAGCATATTACACGGATAACGGCATTATTACGGTCAATTTACCCGCTCATTGTTTTTTATAGGCGTTAACCTTTCGACGTATCCTATCTTTTTATTTTAAAACGTGTTTATTCGATTTATATCCAAAGTTTAATAGCACGTTATTATATTTATATCGCTTAAAAGCCCTTCTTTTTCGGCCTTTATATCCCGTTTAAACCTGCCATAATATCCGGTATTTTTAAATCCGGATATACGAAATTTAGATTCTTTTCTATTCGATACTAATATTGTTCTTTCCGAATTGGAAATATTTTCAGTTGTCCTTATACTGACCGTGTTGCCGCTTATTTCCGCCGGTTTTATTTGTTTTTACGGAGGAAGACCCTTTCAATCTATTCGTAAAATAATAAAGTAAAAGCAGCATTTACAAAAGAAAATTAAGAATTATTAAGATGACCTACAGACAAAAGTAATTAAATCCGCTGGTTTTATCATAAAAGATTTTATGTTACTATTACATAAAGCCTCTTTTCTTCGGGAATAAAAGAATTAAGTACGCGTAACGAACCATGTTTTAAGAAAACGTTAAAGAGTTAAAAAGAAAGGTTTCTAAAAATAAGAAACATTTATTAGATAAGAGGATAAGCGTTTTTAGGCGGAAAGAAAGAGCGTCGTAAAAAGACACAACTAGAAACGATAATTGTTATAAAAGGGTTAAAAGAAAGAAAGGAAACATGGCGTTTAGCGTAAACTCGTATATAGGACGCGTATTTGTAAAAAGGCTATAAATAAGTTTACCGAAATAGAATCCGATTGATTTAAACTAATTACATAGGTTTATAATTAAGCTATTTAGCTGCATGGTGGCGAGGTGCTAAAAGCTGTACAGCTCGTTAATATATATAGTTCGATAGTGTGATACGTTATATTAACTTTATTTATATTTATTATTACTTTAAACTAAGAAATTTAAAAATTAAATAAAGTTAAACTTCAGGTTCTCACTTTAATTGTAATTACTTTTTATATTCTTTTTCATGAATTTATATAAACGGATGACTTTGAAGTTGAGCTTTATATTTAGGCATTTGATTTTAATAATTTGGACCAATAAATAAATCCTCTTCTCTTCTTTAAATGTTCATGCTTCTAATCATTTTTAGGTATCATATTTCTTTACCTAATTCCTGCCTAATTTCAGTTTGACTTTTATTTTTATGAATTAATACTTGAACTACTTGGATATTGAGATTGTTTTAGTATAAATATTTCTTTCGCATATAACTATAGGAGAGCTTAAAAGGACTTAACGACTTTTAATTATTACAATGAATTTAAGTGGATTAAATAGTTGAATGTAAAATAAGAGTATATAGGGTCGTTATCCTTTATAGTTTAAATAAATCACCACCTTATAATACAACTTGTTTACCAAGATTACATTTAACAATCTGCTATTAGTCAACGTAATTATCGCATATTTTATTACTTCGTTTCCTACAATACTGTTATAAACCTACACTGTACGACTTGAGTTTAATAATTAATTCAGCTAATTTAACGTTATACTTTATAAGCTTATATTTAATAATACCGTTAAATTCTGAGTAAAACTTTCAATAGCATATCGACCAGCAAGCAAGGCGCAATAGTCATTACAAAATTTACCTTTAAGAAGTTAGGGAATATTATAATTAGCAGAGCTTAGAAATGTAAGAAGTGGAAGCTATAAAGGAAGAATTTAAAACTTAACTTCCTATACTATTCAAGAAGAAGGTTAAGGTGCCAAAAGCTTTTGATGGTATTAAAAATATATAACCTTTTTAAACTTAAGCCACGTTTTACCGTTATTTCTATCGCAACTTCTTAATTGATAAAGAAGATAAAATCGTAATTATTACTGAAATCATTCAGGGAAACATCTTGGAATAGTTTAAACGTATTTTACGGCATTACCTTAAAAAAGCGGAAAATAATAAAAATGAGAATAGAAACAAATTTTCGAATATTAAATTTACTTTAAACGAAAGATCCGAAACATATACGAAAACCCCAACAAAAAAGAAAAACAGTATAAAAGATGCCTTAACTTAGTTAAAGAGGTTTAACATCAAGGTACGCCGCATTATTTAAATAAATCGTATTACGTACCGGGTCAACTAATAATAAAATTATAATGAACCCTTTTAACTAAGACAGAAAGAAAACCCGTTAAGGTTAAAATAATTCTCATTAAAAAACTATTTACTTTTAATAAATGCAGTAATTTGATAATCAAAATCGACACCAATAATATAAACGAGGGAGGGAAAATAAAAGGATATTAGATCTCTAAGCCAGGATATTTAGACGGCAATTAATGAAAAAAGAGAAATTGGGGCTTTATAGCCTTCGGAATAACATTAAAATATATAAAGTTAGGCGCAGTCTAGCAACGTAACCCCCGCGCCATCAAGTGCTTCAATTATAACAGAATTAAATATAAGGCCTACCAATGAAGAACCCCTGAAAAGATACGATAAAACATCTGGATACCGGTTTCCTAGGGACTTTCCTTAAATAGTTAAGGAAACGACAATACTCAATTCATATGATCAAAGTTCGAAACAACCATAATCCTCTTAAAACAGGCTAACAAGGATTATAAAAAGCGAAAAAACAATCCCAGGCAGCTATCCAGAAATAACAAGCCTCTATCACCGAACCTACGGTAACATAATGCCTAAAAGAATACAACGGAGAGAAGGAGCTTACCAAGGACAAATTGCCCTTGAAATTATAATATCAATAGCAATAACGGAACGAATAATGAGAAGTAAATGCGTAAATTGAGAAGTATTAAGGCTAGGATGAAGCTTTATTATTAAGATAACTAAACCGATATAGGAAACTGCATATTATTTATTGCGAGAGAATGTATTACTTTAAATGTATAAAAGAATTACTGTATATCGAAAAACGGCGGATACAAATATCTAATTAAGGATTCGACTTTTATACTTAAGGCAGAAAAGATTTCAAGGATTAAGAATAGTATAGATATCCTAAAATATACGGCTTTAAGGATAGTATTAACGTTATTATGATAGCGATAATTTGGCTTGAAGCGAAAAGTTTCTTTAAAGAAGATATTATGTAATATTTTGATAAATTGGATTATAAAATAAAAAGGAATAGGTTTACCAGATAGTTATAAAAGCGATTTTAGAAGTAATAAAGACCTTAAACTTCCGATTAGGTTTAATAAATAATCCGGACGAACGATAAAGCGTTAGGGCCGGAATCCAAAAACGAGATAAGGAAATAAAATAATACGATACCCAGGTGTAAATACGATAAAACCGATAAGAAAATCTCGAACTGGAATATATTAATAAAAGGAATTTTTAAACGCAGATCCTTTTATTTGAAGTTACCCGAAGCTAATTGAAAGAATAATTAAAACAGTTATAAACGTTGAGCCAGCAAAACTAAAAATATATCAAGTCGTTAAAAAAGAATTTAAGAGCTAAACGTTATTTTTAGGGAAGCCGTAAGATAAAGATATTTATAAGAACTAATAAAAGCTTTCTAAGAGAGATTTAAAGACGCCCATGGGAACTAGAAATGGTCTTAATACCTTATAAATACAAATTAAAATATAATAATTTACCGCATATATAAATTATGGAATAACAGAAAATAATTATATTATCTTAGATATAACTAATTAACTTCGATTACTATAAAAGAGAGGAACGGAATCATATCTCGGTAAGAACGTAAAAGGTTAAATAATTCGCTTACGAAAACGGAAAGATCATTCGTAAAACTTATTATTTTAAACCTTTCCTTAAAGGACAAAACTAAACAACGAACTGGGATATCGTCCTACTAAAGACTTAGGACATAATTTCCGAAAAAGCATTATCATGTGAATATATCCTCTTAATTAATTAAGTATCTAACTAGGTAAACTTCATTTTATAGCTCCTTAATAAGAAGAAGGAACATAAAAGAAACCTAAATATTTGATGAAAAATAAGGCCGAACATAAACATAAAAACAGGATACAAACCTCACTATCTATAAGAATAAAACATAACAAAAAATAAGGGTACTATAAAAGAATACAACGTATTATTGTTGTTATTATAACAAAGTTGCTAAAGATAAATAATTACTTTAACCATTAAGCTTTAAAGCTGAAATTGACAGCAAATGTATATTTATAATACTAAAAATATAAACTATTATTCTGAAAAGGATTAAAACGTAATTACTAAAGAAAAATAAATAAAGTCACAAAACAATTCTTAAAGAAATAATACGAACTAGATATGGCCTAATTTATAATCTTAATACAATAAAAATATTAGTATAATGTAAATACCTTATAAATAAACCTAAAGAAGCTTACATAAAAGGTTTTACTTCATCATTTAAGTATCCCAGACTTTTTATACAAAGGAAAAACGGAAAGTTACGTCTAATTATCAATTATCAATGATTCAACGATATTAAGATTATAAACAGGATATTATAACTCCTCATTAACGCAATGAATCATCGCCTTTATAAAGTAAATTATTTTATAAGCTTAGAGGTTAAAAAAAGAAACAAATAAATCTGCAGCAAAAAATAACATAAATGAAGGATAGCCTTTTAAACAAAGTATAGACTTTTTAAATACTTTATTATACTTTTCGGACTTACTAATATATTAGCAACCTTTTAACGAATACTTGACTACATACTTCGAGAATATTTTAACATTTTCGTTATTTATTACCTCGACAATATTTTCTATGATGTAAGAAATAAAGAGCAATAGGTAAGATCGGTGTATATATTTTTAAGCTCTATAGGACGCGAGTCTATTAATTAATATAAGAAAAGAAATTTATATATATAAAGAGTAGAATTCTTAGAACATTTGATCATCCTAGGATATATCAAAATAGATTTTAAAAAGATCGTTATAGTATAAGAATAAAAGAAGATTATTACGGATAAAAAGTACAAGTTTTGCTCGAACAGGTTAATTGTTATAGGGAATTTATTGCATATTTTAATAAAAGAGTTACGTTATTATCGCTCTTAATGGATAAAGAAATAAACTTTTAAGGATACTAAAAACAGAGAAAGCTTTTCAGGAAATTAAAGACGTAATTACCAGCGAACTAATGTTAATTATATGCAAGCTAAGCCGCTTAATTAAATTTAAAATAGACGTCTCCTATTTTACTTTAAATGTAACAACCGGATACTGCTATATTTAAAGAGATTTATATCCTATCGCCTTTTGTTCTTATGGGTTAAAAAACAATAAAGTTAAACTACGGCATTCCCGACAAAAAATATATATGTATCGTTAAGGCTTTCTGCAAATTTAAACATTAACTTAAAGGAATGCTTTACCAAGTTAAAGTATATGCGGATTATAAAAAGCTTATACGTTTTAACACTACTACAGAATTAACAGAACGATAATTACGTTACGCCGAAGAACTAACAAAATATAACTTTATTAATATTTACCGAAAGCGACCAGAAAATGGCAGAATAAACGTATTTAATTAAAAAAAGAAAAAAATGTAATCGAGATTAGCAACTAAACTTTCGATACTACCCTAGAAATATGCTTGTAGTTACGATAAATAATAACGATTAAAGTAATACCTGCATCTATACTAAGAAATCTAAGAATATAATAAAAGAGTACTAAAGGATTGAAAAATGGAAAGGATAAAAGGCCTAAAACAAATACCAGCGACTATTAATGCGAAATATATACGAATATTACTTATACGGATACTGAGGGATCTATAAACGCGTAAAACCATTATAATATATTCATTACTTTTTAAAAATAAAATTAGCAATACAAATATATATAATAATGTAACGTATATAACAAGCTAAAACCTTATCACTATAAATCATACGGAGAATTATAATATTTATTAATAATAAAGAGATAATAAAATTCCGTTCCTTTCGATTTTATTATCAAACTTCTATTATTAGAAAGCTTAGTTATGCCCGTATATTACGATAATACTTTTGTAATTGTTAAACGATTTTTTAAATATTCCTGTTTCTTATTATAACGTCGCACTTTACCTCACCGGATATACTGTCTTACAGGATAACCTTTAGCATATTTTAACTACTGGACTTTAATTATCTATTTTTTAATATCAACAATATAGAACGGCTTATAAAAAAAGCGAAAACAAACCTAGTTATTTAGGTTAAACAATGCGACCCGAAATTTAATTATGCGTAGTTTAGTTTTATATATAATGTCGCCTTTTTTATTTTGCATGAATGATCTATTCGTAAATGCTTTAAAGTCGATATTATCCTTAATTCGCGAAAAATACGACCGACTGAAAAGAAATTCTTTGTCGACCGAATACTTAACTTAGATACGCGAACGTGTTTTGTCCGGATTTAATACGTTAAAGATAGAGCGAATTTATTACTTACCTAGCGCGTTACGGAATACGGCGGCTTAATTTAGCGATAAGATTTGTAAGATTATAAAAAACAATTAAAACGTATTTAAAGCGAAATTTGATTATTAAAGAATATTATGCGAACGTTTAAAGGTATTTCGTCAATGGTTCGAATTTTTTCGGTTTATAATCGCAAAATACAGTATCGCAAAAAAAAAAGGATATTTATAACTTCGGTCAAACGGGCTTTTTAATAACGCTTTTTATGGTATCGGATATAGTAATTTTAGGGATTAAAAAACGTAAAAGACTTAAATAAGCGTAATAAGGAAATCGGGAATAGGTTATAATTATTTAAGCTACCAACTCGCAAGATTAAGCTTTCTTGCCATTTATTATTTTGGCGGAGAAATTACTTTAATTTTTAGAATTAAAAATGTTTATTACTACCTAGTTAAAGATGTAGTAGAGGTTATAATAATTGGACAACGAACGAATTCAGTTTCAAATAGATTCAATATTTCGATAAATATATTCGAGCGTATACGAAAAGATCGAAATGGTTTTTTATTTTAAACGGTTACGAAAGTTACTATTTGATCGAATTGGAAGAATATTATGCGAACAACGGCATTATTACGTTTTACATATTTGCTCAGTTTTCTTATCGGCTTTAACCTTTCGCTATATTTAGCTTTTTCGTTTTAAAACGCGTTTATCCGCTTTATGATAAGGATTTAATAGGACGTCACCATATTTATATCGCGAAAAGAAAGTTCCTTTTCGGCTTTTACGACGCGTTTCCACGTGCCATAACGCTTGATAATATTAAATCCGGATTCGCAGAAGTCAAGATTATTTTATTGGATCTTAAGAATGATTTTTCCGCTGTGGATAGTTTTTTAATTATGCCTATATTAACTGTTTCGCTGTTTGCTTCCGCCGGTTCCATTTTTACCCCTTTAGCGACAACTATTAAAAATATTCCGAAAATAACGCAATACCGACGTTATAGGCAAAAAAGAATTAAAAGTCATTATGGTAATGCGCTAGTAGAAATTATTAAATCGGCCAAACCTTTAAACAAAAGTTATTCAATGTCATGTCCTAGCTAGCCCCAAGAGGGGGAAGGGGACATATAGCTAACGGCGCCCTGGGTGCTCCAAGGGAACTTGGAGTATTGCTGACCTTTTGGCGCAGTGGCTCACAGGGCAGCCCCCGTGACATTCAATGCGTTAGTATAAGCTACTTTTTTAAATAAAAAGCGGCTTAATTATATGAAACCAACTATACCCTTAATAAACGGCCGAGGATTAAAAATAAACGTTTCCGAAAAGGAGGAATATTTACTATATAAGAAGCATAAGCTATTTTGGCCGAAAAGAAAGAGGGTGATAAAAAGTCGGCGCTAATAACGGCTGAAAGTAGCCGTCGTAAAAAGATTAAAATAAAAGAACGAAAATGTACCGTCTACAGCAAGCACGGATATAATGCGCGTATTTATAAAAAAGCTGTAAATACGGTTAACGATAAAAAGTCTGATTAATTTGAATTACTTTGTTATGTTATAGTTAGTTAATTTGAATTTGTTAGCCCGGGCATGGTAGAGAGCATTCAGGGAGGTGGTATATCCGGGAAGGTAATGTAGCACGTTTTATTAAGAATCCGAATATAAATTGAAAAGTTTATGTGTTCTAAAATATATCCTAAAAATATTCGCATTATTAACAGAAATAACTCTAAATCAAAAACCGATATTTATGGCGAAATTCTAGGAGTGAATAATAATATAATTAAATTTAAATTATGAACAACTTAAGGCGTTTGCCATTAAATAAACCGGTAAATAGAGACAATTAACTAACTATTAAATATTTATTTGCAATTATAGTAATTACGAATAAAATAATTAACCTTAAAACCGGCTTATTACCCAATTAGCTTACAATACCAGTTATGACGAAATTTCTAGGATGATTTCAGTAAATGCGAACTTTAGTTTTATATTACAGGTTTATAAAGATATACTTAAAAAGAGACCCGTTAACGCTAAAGCGGATTTTATATTAAAATAACTTTAACAATTATACTTAAAAATGAGAATAAAATAAAAGTTCGTACGTAACGAGAGAAAGAAATATTATAATCAGAAAGGGTTAAAGAAATTAACCTTCTAGGAAGTGAAGATGGTTTACTCCGCCACGAGAAATATCCAGACCAAATAATTAAATCAAAAGCTTGATTTGAAATTTAACGGCCGATAGAAGATGTGACGGCTAAGGGGTTTAACCAACTATTAAACCTAGTCGTACCGTTTATGTTGGCAGTAGTGTCGTGGGAAACTGAGTAATGATACGTTTAATAGTTACGTTTCGTAATAGCAGATTATCAAAGGTAATCTGGGTAATTAAGTTATATTATAAGCTAATGATCTATCTAAGTTATGGTAACGAATATATATATCTTCGTCTTGGCTTAAGGTACTTAAGCGATTCGAACCCTTAAATTCTTTTGGCCTTTTAAGCCCGTATGGCAGCTTAAAAAGCTTAAGGAGCTTAGCTTTTTAAGTTTTTTAAGTTAATTACGTAATCTTTTATTTTAAGTCGGGGTTAACTGTTTTGGGAGGTCCGACCGTTTGTATTATAATTAAGACCGTTAGGTTATAATACGATTTTTCCCTTTTAAAATCTTTGCTTTTAAAGATTAATTTGTTTATTTATTAATTTTGGTAAATAAATTTTATTTTTCATATTTATAATATCGGGTCGAATTAAAAAACGTCGTTTTCGTTAACGTATTAACGCTTTGGTTTTTTTAAAACGTATTAATCGTTTTAATTTTATTATACTTTTTTGTTTTCGTTATAAAAAAAAAGGTACGGATTATAAAATCGTTCGTAATTCGGTAAAATATATACGATACGTTCGTTATGGCGGTCCGTATAATATTTTTGGGCTTTTAAAATTAAAGTATTAAAAACTTTTTAATAAAAAGAATCGTTTAAAATATAAGGAAAAGTAAATTCGGGAAACGTTACGGGTTATTACGAACAAGTTTAACCGTTTGCAAAAATAAAAGCGACTTTTTCTTTAACGGGATATTAAGATACTTCGTTATAATATTAAAGGTACGGAAGTTATAAAAAAGTTCGAACGGTTAAAAAAAAAACGGGAATAGTTAAAGGCGGCGGTTGCCGTAGTTACGTTAGGTTAAGTCGTAGATCCGGTTAACTGGTTTGAACTTATTAATTAATCGATTGTTAATTAAGGTATATTTGTCGTTGCTGGTAAAAGTTTTTTAATAGGCGTTAGGCGTTTATAAGGTTTTTGGCGGGTTTTTAAATATTTTCGAAATTTGTGTAGTTTTTCCATTTGATCAGGTATTTGGTAAGTCCGTTTTTTCTTCGTATATTTAGGATTTTGTTTGTTTTATATGTTGGTATATTTTTTTTTTTCTTTTTTGTATCCCGTATTAACCTTGATGGTATCCGTTGCTAACTTAAGTAAGGAAATGTGAAAAATTAGGTAAAGTTTAATTTTAGGTAATAGTTCTAGTTGGTAATTATTTCTTGAGATTTTCTTAATGATTTTGTATAGGCCGATATACTTAAAGTCGAATTTTTTGTTAGGTTATTTGGTTTGAATGTTTTTAGTGATTAGCTAGATCATTTTTCCCTTTTAAAAGGTTAATTTTTTTAACCTTTTTTGGTTATAATATTTCTTTATTTGGTTACGTACGAATTTGAGTTTTGTTTTTATTTTTGCGTATAGTTATTTAAGTTGTTTTGATATAAGGATTGTTTTAATGTTAATAGGTTTTTCGCGTATATTTTTGTAAACTTTTGATATAAAGCCAAAATTGGCGTTTGCTAAAGTTATTTTAGTACTTTCGTAATAATTGGCATTATAAGCTAATTATGCGATAGGCAGCTTTGGGACTTAATTGTTTTGTTTGTAGTTAATATAGTATTGTAAGTAGGTTTTTAATATTTGGTTATTTTTTTTTATCTGTCCATTTCTTTAAGGTTTGAATATGTTGGATAATTTGTGATTTAGGTTTAGTTGTATTATTAATCCTTGCCAAGATTTCGAAGTAAATGTTATTTTTTTATTTAAAATGATTTCCGTTAATAATCCGTATACTTTTAAAATATACCTTAGAAAGATATAGGTTAATTATTTCGCGTTTATATTTTTATTATATGGTAAGAAATAAAAAAATTTAATAAATCGATTAACGATTATAAAGATGCTATCGTAATGTATGCCCGTAATTGGATCTTTTAAAAGTGGGAGTTTGGTAATAGAGTTAAAAGTAATTAAATCCTATGGTTGTTTTGTAACTGGTAATAGTTATGATTTTCCGTATGGTTTATGTCGTTATGTTTTTACCTTATTGCAGATATGTCATTGTTATTGTATTTTTTTTATTATTAACTATATTTTAGGAAAGTAATAGGTGCGTTATAATCGTTTTAGGGTTTTGTAAATTTTTGGGTATCCGTATAGCCGATGTTCGTATATGTTTCGTATTAATATTTCCTAGTATTTTTCTGGGATTTGTATTTTTTTTTATTTTTTGTTCCTTAAGTAAATTGTCGTTATATTCTTGGATTTTCTGGTATAAATCGAAAGGTATTGCTTTGATTGTTGCTATCCGTTGTAGTTATAGGTATCCTTTTGGCGTGGTATCGAAGATTTGGTAATTAACCTAAATTACCTTCTTTTCAAGGTTTGGTTTTCGATTAAATGCGTTTGCTTTGCTATTTTTTAATCCTTTTTGATAAATAATAACAAAGTTGTATTTTGCTAGTTTTTCGGCATAACGTAATTGTTATCCTATAAGTTCTTTAATGGTGGTAAAGCGTATAAGGTTTTTATAATCGGTATATACCTTAACTTGGTGTAGGTTTCCCTTAAGGTAATATCTAAATTTCCGGAAAGCTTTAATAATGGCCATAAATTTTTTATCGGGGATAGCGTAATTTAACTTTGCTTTTTTTAACTTATAAAAGTAAAAGGCGATAAGGTATAGGTAACCTTAATTATTGCGATATCCGGTTATTACGTTTAAAGCGTAATCCGAAACGTCGGTTTTAAGTTTAACTGGGCGGCTTGGGTTATATATGATTAATATTGGCTCGTTAGTAATCGCATTTTTTATTTTTTGGAAAACGGTTTCCGTTTTCGTCGTTTAAAGAAATTTGTTTTTTTTTTCGTTAGGTTAGATAATAACGTAATTATTTTGCTAAAGTTTCGAATGAATTTTTTATAGTAATTGGCGAATCCGAAAAAAGCTTATATTTTTTTAATTATAATAAGCGTTTTTTTATTTTTGTACCGTACCGATTTTCTTGGGTTTATTTTAATGTATCCTAGGGTAATAATATCTCCTTAAAATTTCACTTTTTGTATGTGGAATTAACTTCTTTTATTGTTAATTAGGAGGTTGGCGTTTTGCAAGGCTTAGGGAATTGTATAAACGTATTTTATATGTTCCTTTTTGTTTTCGAATAAATGAGAATGTCGTCGAGGTAACAAATAACGAAGATATTTAAGTATTCCTTAAGTACGTTGTTAATTATCTGTTAAAAAGTTGCTGGTACGTTCGTAAATCCGAAAGGTATAACGAAGTTCTTAAAAAATCCATATTTCGTTTTAAAAATTATTTTCCATTCGTATCCTGGCTTAATGCGACTTTAATTATATCTTTTTTTAAGGCTTAGGCTTATAAATTAATTAGTTCCGTAAAGGCCATTTTTTATTTCGTTAATTAAAGGTAACGGCATTTTATTTTCAATCGTAATATCGTTTAGCTGTTTGTAATTAATAATTAGGCGTAACTTTCCCTTTTTTTAGGTAGGAAGAATATATGGTATCCTGTTAATAAATTAAAACGTCGTATATGGCCTTTCCGAAACTTATCTTTAAGGTATTTACGTAATGCTTATAATTCCATTTCGTTAAGGTTATAAACTGGATAAAATTTGGTTAATATTTCTTCTTTAAGGATTATTTCGTGATTTTATTCGTTATATTCTGGTAATTTTATTTTAAGTTTTTTACGGAATAGTAGTTCGTATTTATGGTATTATGGGGGTACGTTAGCCATGGTTTCTGGGTCTAAGGGTTAATGCTGCAGGTGATCGTCTATCTTTCGCAACTTTGTTTTGATAGTAGCGATGATACGTTTTATTCTTTTGTGGTATTTTTGTTCTCTTTTATATTTTGTTTTTATGGGTGGTAAGGTTTTTGTTGTATCCTTATGCCTGTATTCGTCGCTATTTTCGATCGAATATTAAGATCTTTTCGTATTTTTTTTTTATCGAATGGATATAAAATGAATTTTACCTGGCTAGTTGTTTAATTAATTAAGGGGTTATATCGGTATAGCCATGGTTTTCCGAGGATTATGTCGTAGTTCCTTATCGGAACGATGTCGAAGTTTGCTATTTGGTTTCGTCCGTTGACGAATATCTTGAGGTGATTAATTTTGCGGCTGATCTTTCCGTTGTCGTAAGCGAATATCTGACTTTTTGCATTTTCGGCGATATAGGGTTCTACCTTTTCCTTCCCTGGTAATCGAAGTTGGTTAACTACATTTAGCGTAATATAGTTACCTTTTGTTGTTCCGTAATCTATAAATGCGGTGAATTAGTATGTCCTAATCTTTATTTATAGGGTGATAAGGTTGTTTTCGGCTTTTATCGTCGCGTTTAAAGCCCTTTTGGGAAGCTTTTATTAACTTTTCCGGGTTTTACCATCCTGCGGCTTTTTTATAAATGGCGTTCGTTTTTTAACTTACCCTTTAACGTTTTGATACCTTTTTGATTTTATGCGTTAAGGGTTTTTAGTTATTTTAGCTATCCTTTTTATTTACGTAAGGTAACTTTAAATAAAAGGATTTATATTTGGAAGTTTTTTTGAATAATATATTTTAGTTCGGGGGTTTTTTATCCCTTTTATTATGTTTGGAATTAAGCGTCGTATTGTTTTATGTTTTCGTTCCTTTTTTTATTTCGTATTTAATTTTTTATCGTTTTTCTGGATCGTTCGTAAAGGTTAAGCGGAAGTTTAAGTTGTTAATTACTTTTAATAATACCTTTATAATTATTTAGTAAATCCATTTTTCTTTTGTTTTGTGATTGTATTAACCGTAATAATATATAAGATTTTTATTAAGGTAATACTTTCCTTTGGGCCAACTTATTGCTGCCGTAATAATATTAATAGTGTTTTCCGAGGTAAACGTTTTTAAATGTTTATATTATTATTAATCCTTAAAGTCTTTCCCGGTTTAATTATGGCAGTTAAATCCTTAGTTATATCTTCGCGTAAATCGTGTTTTAATATACCGTTTTCTTTATATGTTTTAAGCAATAGGTACGTTTATATTGGATAGCATATAGTTTTTTATGTCGGTTTGGTTATTTTGGCAATAGGTTTTTATCTTATCTTTGGTATTTTTTAATCCATGCGTTTAGTTTTAATTGTTCGTATTACTATTGCCGTTTTTTTTGGGAACGGGAAAGTAACTTATCCTTTAAAAGTCTTTTTTACCCGTTATGCTTTTTTAGCTATTAGGTTATTATAGGTCCCATAATACGGGTTCGTTATTTTTGAATAACCGTTTGGAATAGCTTTTTTGCTTTTTGTAATTCTTGTTATATTTCCTTAAGGGGATTATAGGCATTTTTAATCCTGATTATGTTAATTAATTTGTTATCGTTGGCTTAATTATTTTATAAGGGTCCTTAAAGTATTAGTATTTAGGTATTTTGTCGTGGCTTTTTAGGTGCTTTGTATTAGTAAGCTTTATGTTTTATTTTATTATAATTAAAGTATTTAATAGTACGCGGGTCGCGTTATTATACTGCGTTTAATTTTATGGGTCCTGATGTCATTTTATAGGACGTGTTAGTTTTTCGTAAAGTATTAATATTAAAGGGGTACCTTAGTTTGTTATTTTGTCGGTTTTTAAAATGTCGAATCCTTTAGGCGTATTGTTGGTTGTCGATTTTTACTGCTATGGCGATATAGTTTACCAACTTTTCGGGACGTTTATTCTTAAATAATTCTTTTTATACCTTCTTTTTTAGGTTATTAAAAAATATAACTATTAATACCTTTTATCCTTAGTTGATATTTAAAGCCAGTTAAATAAAGGAATTGCCGGATTCGGAGGCTAATTTCTTTTGCTTTAAATCCTTAATTTCTTTTTTTAGCTTTAGTTTTTTTATTTATTATTTCGAACATTGTTTTTAACTTTTTTTTAAATCTTTCGTAATCGTTATAAATAATTATAATTTTTGCGGATTTTTATTAAAAAGGTTTAACGATTTACTTACGAAAAGTAAGTTTAAATTAAGTGGCCGCATTTCCGGTTAATTATCCTATAACGAACTGAATTTAAAAGGTAGACGTTACGAATTTAAGAGGGAAATATTCGAAATAAGCGTAATAACCCGTAAGGAATTATTATAATTTGGTGGTAGTTTTATTGAAAGGGGTAAGCTTAGTTGGTTTTAGGACTTCTCTGGTTTCTTTGCCGGAGGCTATCTAAGTAGGTGGTGCTGGCTAAGCTGGCTAATCGGGCTAATCGGGCTATTTTATGCTTACTTATTTTCTTAATTTAACTTTTTAAGTCTTTAGTTATTTGCGAATCTTTTTAAAGATATTGATAAATTCGATCTTATCGTTAATGAATTAAGTAACCGCGTTAATTAACCAGTTAAATTTGCGTAAGGCTTTTTTTAAAAAAAGATTAAGTTAAGTCTTTTCGTTATCTGAATTTATAAGGTTATTTTCGAATACCTAAAAGGTTTTTTTAAAGGCGGGTTACTTATTGGATAATATCGTATTAAGGGTATTATTTAAAATTTAATAATATTATTAAATAAAAACTTATAACGTATAACGGTTAAAAGGTTTAATTAATTATTAAACTTAATCCTATGGTTTATATTAATAATAATATCGTAAAGAATTAAACAATAATACGTTTAATAGTTACGTTTAATAATAGTAAATTATTAAAGGTAATGTAAGTAACCAAGTTATATTATAAGCTAGTAATTTATCTAAATTATAGTAAAGAATATATATATCTTCGTTTTGGCTTAAGGTGCTTAAGCGACTTGAACCTTTAAGTTCGTTTGGCCCCTTAAGCCCGTATGGCAGCTTAAGGAGCTCAAGGGGCTTGGCCCTTTAAGTCCTTTGAGTTAGTCACGTGACCTCTTGTCTTAGGTCGGGGCTAACCCCCTTGGGAGGTCCGACCGTTTGTGTTGCAGCCAAGACCGTTAGGTCATAACAGAAGACCGTTAAGAGATTTTTTAAACAATGATTACTAATTAGAATTATTACTTAAAGTTAAACTTTATCCAGTTTTTCATATTTTTTATTCGAGTTAATAGCAGATATTATTAGTATTAATAAACGGTATACGGAAGGGGCAGAAAAAGACACATATATATATAAAATAAAAGGAAATTTAAATATACGAAACGAAATAGATTTATCGAATACCTGGTTTAATTGAAAGATTACTTAGATTCTAGAAGTAGTTAAGAACCTGCCAACATAATTATAAACGCTTAACGCCTTTTAATGAACTTTTACTAATAACGCCGAAGATACCAATAAAGGTATCCCAAACCGCGTTATCCGGGATCGGGTAGTCGTTACCGTTAACTCTAGACCTGTTAATCTGGCCTGCGACCTGGGTTAACGTGACTGCAACAGCTACCACCTTTAACTGCTCTTTCTTTTTCTTTAAATGATTAAATTCTTTTATACGCTCCGCATCTTATACGGGCCGGCGAAACATCTTAACATTTCGGTAACTGAAAATTTTCTTTTGTTTTCGCAAACGATTTAAATGATCAAATAGCTTAAATAAATTCTGTTTCATTTTAAGTAGCTTTTTTAAAGCCACACGTTCCGCCAGCTTTAAACGATTCTCCTTTACGGTAAGCTTTTTAGATTTAAACTCGAAACGGCCGCATATATCTTAAGAATTCCTATTCTTAATATAACGCGTATACCTTTTTAAATTGCGATAAACCATGTAAATCTTGTTTTTGGATTAATAACGAGAATAAGAATGACCTGAAAATGTAATAAACCCAAGACGTTGAATATAGTTTATAAGAACGAAAACGTTAATATATTACCGAGAATGACGTTTTGTAACACGACCTCATATAACGAATATTAAGAAAGAAAAGTTACTTGCTAAATTTAATAAATAAACAAACAATTTTTAACGATAAAGATCTTCAAGGGAAGAAATCGTACTATTACCTCGCGCTTTTTGCTGTAACATAAATAGTCGGACCTCTAGACGTTAGCTCCGACCTAAGTTTAGAAGTCACGTAACCAGCTTAAATGACTTAAAGGACCCTATTAGCCTAAGAACTTTAGTCCAGTTAAGCTATAAAAGAGCTTCAGGGGACTTGAAGGTATTTAATTATCGAAATGAGTTTAACCCGATTAAATGCGTGAAGTTGAAATTAGGGTATATACATTCGTTACGCTCTATAATTTAGATAGATTTCCAGTTTGTAATATAATCTAGTTACCCAGATTACCTTTAATAACCTGCTATTACCAGACGTGACTATCGCATACCTTATTGCTTAGTTTCGCACGACACTACTACCAACATCGACCGTACGACTTGGGTTTAATACTTGGTTAAACCGATCAGCCCTTACACGATACAACTCCGTAGTAAGCCTTAATATAATGCATCAACTTGTTTAGAAGTTATAAATACGGTGAGCGAGAAGAAATATAGTTGATTTAAATTAATTCAGTATATTATTGTTCAGTTATTTAGATTAATTATTGCGAGGTGCTAAAAAAAGTCCAACGAGGTGGTGCGTCCGGTGAGGTAGTGTCACACGTTATATTTATAGCTACATTGATAATTATTTAATAAATCTGTTTCCTTCTTTTGATTATAATCGCACCATTGGGAATGACATATAAAGCTTTCGTTAGCGCAGCTCGTTTTTTTCCGGCTAATTTACTGTTATTGTAATAATGTCCCTTATATTCTATAAGGTATATTCTCTTAATTCTGTATATTTAATTATTAAGATCGTTTCCGGTTTAGGTATATATTTAGTCTATTCGTTACTTTATATGTAATTACTCTTATATGTATTTAACGTAATAAATATGTATCTAATAAAAAATATAAAGCTTTCCGCATTAGTTTGGTTATGCTAACAATGAAACCTCGGCCAAAATTTAATATTCCTTACTTTATGCGTTTAGTCGTTCCTGTTATTATTGTTATTACCTCTTGGATTACCAAGGAGAAGGTAACTTATTTTTAAAAGATTAATCCCTTTTGCTTTAACTCCATAATTTCGTCCTCCGCTGTTATCTTTTCATTTACTATTCCACATACTTTTTTCATATCCTTTAGAATTTCTTATACTCGGTATAACTTGCTATTACTATTGTAAACATTTATTTAAAAAGAATAATAACTTACTTATTTAAGAAGCGCTTAAATTAAGTAATTATGTCTTCGGATCATTATCCTATAATAATTAGAGGCGGAGGTAATTTTTACAAGCTTGAACGAAAAATATTCGAAATATCCGCCATACTTTATAAGACTGTGGTATAATTTAGCAATGGTTTCGTTAAAACGAAGAGGTTTAGGAACTTCTAAAACCTCTGCCGCTTTTTTACCGGAGGCTATTTAAGCGTGTTATGCTTGTTAAATGAATTGATCCAGTTAAGATAGTTCTGGTAATTAAACGGAATACTTTCTGTTTACTTATTTAGTTAAAATAAGTTTCTGAATTTTAAATTAATTATCGGCTTCTTTATATATATTTAATAAATAGGGGTTTATCGTTAGAGAATTATGTAACTATAGATATTAATTAAGTTAATTACCGTAAGGTTCTTTTTTAAACCAGGATTACAGCGGGCTTTTTCGTTAACGTACCAGATAAAATCTCCGACGTACAAGGTCTTAGGCAGGTCTTTGATACGATCTAATCACTCAACTTTAATGTTGTATTTTTTAACAATAACAGTAAAAAATAGGTCATTAAAAAATCAATAATAAAGCTAGTCTTTTCAATGAAAAAAGAAAACTGGTAACTTGATTATAAAAAGGTTAATTCTACATATAGATATAGCTAATCTACCTTATATAAACGACATGCTGATATATCTTGCTTTAGCGATTATATAACCAAATTCCGAAAATTAAAGCTGACTGAAAAAAATCAATTATCGACTGAGTCGTTAATATAAACACTCGACCGTGTTTTATAGGGGTTTAAAATTTTAGACATAAGGCGAATTTGCTTTTAACCTAACGCTTACAGAGCGCACCTGAATAAAACATGCGTCGAACTTTGCACGACGGTATCAAAAATTTAAAACGCGTTTAGATCGAAAAGTCGATTACGAAAAGATATTTTGTAAAAGTTTAAAAGCCTTCAGAAAATATCTTGAGCTTATTCGAGCTATAATTGAAAAATTCGGTATCGCAAAAAAGGATAGTTATAAATTCGACGAAACGAGCTTTTTAAAAACGCTTCTTATAATATCGGGTATGGTAATTATAAGTACTAGAAAGTGTAAAGATTTAAATAAGCGCAATAAGGTAATCGGGAATAAGTTATAAGTACATAAGCTATTAGTTCGTAAAGTTAGGCTTTACCGCTATTTATTATATGAGTAAAGAAAACTTATCTTAGTTTTTAATATTACGGTTCGTTAAAATTAATCACTTTGAAATCGGTACGACTTTGAATAATTAAATAATAAACTATTTAACTTTTGATTAAATTTAATATATTAATAAATATTTAGGGACACGTACGGAAGCATCGGAACATTCTCTTACTTTTAACGGTTCCGAATGTTATTATTTGATCGAATTCGAAAGGTATTACGCGAATAATAATAATATCATTTTTTATATAGCCGCACATTCCTTATACCGGCTTTAATCTTTCGCCGTATTCTACCTTTCTATTTTAAAACTCATTTATTAGCTTTATATCGAAGGTTGAATACGACGTCATTATACCTATATCGCGACAAAGATTTTCTCAACGGTTTTTATAATGTGTCTAAAATTACTATAACGTCCAATAACATCAAATCCGGGTGTGTAAAAGCTGGACCTCTTTTATTTAATCCTAATAACCTCCTTTTCTAATTAAAGGTTTCTTCGGTTATACCTCTACCGACTGTTTCGCCACTTACTTCCGCCGGTTCTATTCTTTTTTCCCAGCGAAAACCTTTAAAAATATTAATAAAATAATAAAACGGGGATTTTATTTATAAATCAAAATAAAAAGTCATCAGGGTAATTTGTTAACAAGAATTATCGAATCAATTAATCTTTTAGTAAAAGTTACTTATTACTTTTCTATAAAGTTACTCTTTCTCGAGAAAGAATCAGGTAATTGTGTAAAACGAATCATACCTTCAGTAAATGTAGAAAAACTAAAAATACTGTTTTTCTTAGAAGAAAAGGAAGACCTAATATATAAAAAGGACAAGCTTTTTTAGCGAAAAAAGAAAAGGATAATAACAAAATGTGACTAAGAGGAGCTGAAGCTGTGCGAAAATTAAAGCCGACCGAAAAGTAAATTATTATCGACCGAATCCTTCACCTAGATCCGCGAGAGTCTCCTGTTCGGCTTTATTATGTTAAAGATATAGCGAATTTATTATGTACCTAGCGCGCTGCAAAACGCGTTAGGGTTAATTAAGAGTCGAACTTTGTACAACAGCAAAAAGAGTTCTAACCACGTTTAAATCAGAAAGTTAATTAATAACGGATTTCATGCGAAAATCCAGATATATTTTGTAAATAGTTCGGGCTGGTTCGGGTTACAATCGCAAATTACAACATCGTAAAAAAGAATATTTACAACTTCCACGAAACGGACTTTTTTATAGCATTATTTATTATATCGGGTATGGTAATTACAGGCGTTAAAAAAGCTAGAAAACCTAACTAAACGTAATTAAATAATAAAGAATAAGTTACAATTTGAAAAATTATGAATTCGTAAAGTTAAGCTGGATCGTTATATATTAAACTAATAAAAGGAACCTATCTTAATCTCTAGTATCGCGGTAACCTATTACCAGCCGCTTAAAAGGACAGTATTAATCTGAACGGGTAAATGATATATAAATTAGGTTTAAAACAAACTTCACATTTTAATAATTATACGCAAACGTGTACGAAACGACCGAAACGTTTTTTATCCTCGACGATGACGAAACTCAATATTCGATTAAATTAGAAAAGTATTACGCGAATAATGATCTTATTATTATTTACACACCCGCTTATTCCTTTTATCGGTTTTAACCTTTTGACATATCCTATTCTTCATTTTTAAACCGCGTTTATTTGCTTTATATCGAAAGTTTGATGCGACGTTACCATGCTTATATTGCGAAAGAAGATTTCCTCGCGCGTTTTTACGAGGCGTTTAAACCTGCTATAACGTTCTATTATATTAAATCCGGATTTACAAAAGCTGGATTTATTTCATTCGATTTTAATAACGTCCTTGCCGAAATAGGCGTTCCTCCGGTTATACCTATACCGACGGTTTCGCCGCTTACCTCCGCCAGTTCCCTTTTTACAAAAAGCCTTAAAAATATCCAGGATGTATTAAAATAAGGGCATTATTTATAAAGAAAAATTAAAAATTACTAAAGGAGCTCATTAGTATACATAGTCGACTCGGTTATGTTACGGTTCGGGGGTACCGTGACAGCTCCAGTATATATGCAGCTGTACGCACCAGAATGATTGGCACAATTGCGATCATTCCACTGGTCTTTTGCCCTGGTGATGTAGCGGTATGGTGCAACCGTAACAGGTTAATCTTTTGATAAGAAGTAATTTGCTACTTTTATACGAAGTAATTTTTTTTCGTGAACAAAAGGTCTAGTTGCGAAAAACTTATTACATCTTAAGTGAACGTCGGAAAACTAAAAATAAACATTTTTAAGAAGTAGAAATACTTAGTATATAAACAAGAGAAGCTTTTTTAGCCGAAAAAGAAGACGGTGGTAAAACACTACAACTAATAACGGCTAAAACTAGTTATCGTTAAAGGGTTATAACGAAGAAACGGAAATATGGCGTTTTCGGTAAGCCCGGATATAATACGGGTACTTGTAAAGAAATTATAAATACGTTTACCAAAGAAGAATCCGATTAATATTTATTAATTTATGCTGTTGTTATTATTGTATTTAAACTTATTATTGCGGAACGCTAAAAAGTATCCCGCAAGCTTACGGGGCCCACGAGCATGTGTAGTACGTTATATTATAAAGTAATATTATTTAAAGTGTAGAATTTCTAATCGTATATATTTTGGTCGTCATTCGAGTAGTTATATTAACTCGACTACTTTTTATTAATAGAAAGTTTTTTAAATTTATCGCACCGCTCATTTAGTTCGATTAGTTCGTCGATGTATCAAAGAGCAGATTTTTATAAATTCGATCCCGCTTATTAGAAGCGATTACGTATTTTTTAAGCAGACAGTCGGGGTTCCCAAGAACCTTCCACCGTCGTTATGTGCGCTAAGCTGGCTGGCTCATAACAGGAAGAATTTACATGTAAAAGTGTGTATGGTAGGCTGAAAGAAGAACAAGTGAATTCTTAGCAGGTGTCGCAGCAGAAATGAGGTGGAAAAAGGCTCAGGAGGCTGAATAGTAATCAGTTCTCTATATCTCTATAAAACTAGCTTTACAGAGGACCTATTCAGAAGTTATAGGTATATTTATATGCGTTAGGACCCGGGGGTTCCAACGGTGTTAAGTATAACATCGTAGCTGTTAATAAGTGCTTAGAAGGCTCGAGGAAGGATATATGACGTCTATAATTACGTATACGCTCACGCGTACGTATTTAAACCTTGCAGGTCTTTCTATCCGATATTAACAAGGTATTCGTTATAGCCTCTCAGGGAACTGAGAACACCTCCGAGTTCGAGAACTACAACTACACGGGCCACACTCTACCCGAGAATGGACAGGAGAATGAGTTGGCAGATATCTATTGGGTTCTAGGGGAGAAACTTCGAATACGACTATTGACTATGAGAAGTGGGACGACGCAAGCGATAAGAGTATCTTAGGCCCTGTTAAACAGTCTGAGACAACGCAAATTGAGTATCCTTGTCACAGCTTTATTCGTATATTGTTCCGTAGCCACTGCACTCAAAGACTGTATTGATAAGTGCCCACTTATTGCGCTACTTATCTGACACACCCCCTTATTTGTTGGCGCCGGTACTCTGGAGGCAACAGCTGGTTCGGTCATAGTGCAAGAATGTAATCTACTCTCAGTGTTATAATTGCTTTTTCCACGACTCACTCCCAATCTTTGGATAGGTGGTCCGGTGCAGGGCCGCATTTGCATGCGCGCTAATTAGCTGCGACGATAGAACTCCACTTAGTGAAGCGTGTCTGAGGCTCTTAATTGTTGCGTAGCCACTGCACTAAAAGACTGTATTGATAAGTGGGCACTTATTGCGCTACTTATCTGACATAAATTGATTCTAATGATGATAAGAGCTAACTGACTCTCGTTAAAGAAGAAGGGAATTAATCTTTATACAAATTAACTGCCACCATTATGTCCTTTATCCATTAACGCGATATACGGGCCGATTCCCTTTAATCTAAAGTTACTATATCCGATACACCCCTTAATAAGGATATTATAATCTCCGTTAACGCTTATTACTTAAAGATCATTAATAGATTAACGTAAGATACAAGTGTTAGGACCTAATACTCTTGGCTTCTACGCAAACGGTCGGGATCTCCGAGGGTCAACCCCAACTTAAGGCAAGACATCACGTGACCGACTTAAAGGTCCTAACCTGCCAAGTACCTTAAGCGCTTCGAGCCGAGGAGTTTAAAAAGCTTAATAAGTTTAAAGGCTTATGCTATTTTAGGTTTTAAAGTTAAGATAAAGATATATATATTCGTTATCTATTATAATTTAAATTATTTATTATTTTATAATAAAACTTAATTATTTAAATTACGTCTAATAATTTGATATTATTAAACCTAATTATCGTATAGTTTATTACTTAATTTCCTATGATATTATTATTAATATAAACCGTATAATTAAATTTCATAATTAATAAAACCGATTAGCCATTATACGTTATACGATTTTACTTTATAATATTATAAAACTTTAAGTAATATTCTTAATCTCATGGTATTTAATAAACAGCCCGCTTTTAAAAGAACCTTTTAGTTTTATGAAAATAATACCATAAATTCCGGTAATAATAAGATTCGATTTAGCTTTTTTTAGAAAAAGGACTTCCGACGATTAAATGGGCTATTAAGATAATTACGTAACTTATTAACGATAAGGTGATATTTATTTATACGCTTAAAAAGACCTGGGACTAGTTAAAAGCCTAAAAAATGGAATTAATTAAAGAAGCAAGTAAGGAATAACCCGATTAATCAGATTAACTAGCGCAACGTACATAGGCCGCTTAAACAATTTATATTAAAGATGTAACGGCTAAGGGGTTTAAGCAACTATTAAAGCCAGTTATACGGTTTATGTTAGCAGTAATGTACGGGGAAACTAAGTAATAAGGTGTTTAATTGTTACGTTTGGTAATAGCAGATTATTAAAGGTAATCTGGGGAATTAAGTTGTATTACAAGCTGGTAATCTATTAAGTTAAGGTAATAACGAATGTATATATCCTTATCTTAGCTTAAGGTACTTAAACGCTTTAAACCTTTTTTTTAATTAAGTTTTTTTAAGTTCTTTTAAGCCTTTTCCTAGTTTGATTAGTTTATAACTTTTAGGCTAATAAGAACCGTTAAACTTTTTAAGATAGTTATGTAATATTTAAGTTTAAGTTAAGGCTAAAGTTTTAACGATCCGATTTTATATGTTACGATTAAAACAGTTAGGTTATAATACGATTTTTCACTTTTAAGATCTTTACTTTTAAACATTAATTTATTTATTTATTAATTTTAATAAAGAACTTTCATTTTTTTATTTTATTATGTTACGTCCAACTAAAAAATGTCGTTTTAGTTAACGCATTAACGTTTTTGTTCTTTTAAAACGTATCGATCGTTTTGGTTTTACTATATTATCAAAGTTCTTTTATTTTCGTTAAAACTCCGAAAATAAAGTCTTAAAAACGTAGTATAATTTTAGAAAATATCCGCGTTATATTAAATACGGTAGTTCTTATAATTTATTTAATGGTTCGTAACTTAAATATAGTAACCTTCATACCGAAGAGGATTAATTAAAATTAATAAAACATATATTTAAAAAAGAATAACCTAAATTTTAATAATATTTCTTTAAATTATTTAATTACTTAATTTATTTACGGAAATAAAAAGAACATTTTCGTTTTTACGCCATTAAGATATTCCGTCGTAAGGTTTAAGCTACGAAGGTTATAAAAAACATTTAAAGGTTTAAAAAAAAGCAAAAATAATTAAAAATAACGGTTATTACGGTTACGTTATGTTAGGTTATAAATCCTGTCGATTAATTTAAATTTATTAATTAATCGATTATTAATTAAGGCGCAGCCGTTATTATTAATAGAAACTTTGTAATAAACGTTAGGCGTTTATAAGGTTTTAAGTAAGTTTTTAACTATTTTCGGAAGTTAAGGAATCTTTTTATTAAATTAAATATTTAGCAAATTTACTTTTCTTACAGATATTTAAAATCCTTTTTGTTTCATATGTCGGTATATCCTTTGTTACCTTTTTTCGTATTTTGTATTAATTTTAATTTCTTTAACCTTTTCTAATTATAATATTTCTTTATTTAATTTTATACGAATTTGAAGTTTGATTTTATTTTTATATATAACTACTCAAGTTATTTTGATATGAGGATTATTTTAACTTTAATAAAGTTTTTACCTATATTTTGATAAACTTTTAATATAAAATTAAAATTAACGGTCGTTAAAATTATTTTAATATTTTCGTAATAATTAATATTCTTAATTAATTAAGTAATAAGTAATATTTAAATTTAAATACTTTATTCGTAATTAATATAATATTATAAACAGATTTTTAATATTTAGTTGGTGTTTTCATTTATCAGTTTATTTAAAGTTTAAATCCATTAAATAATTTATAATTTAACTTTAATTATATTATAAGATTTTGTTAAAACTTGAAAATAAATATTAATTCTTTTTTAAAATAACTTTTTATTAAAAGTCCGTATAATTTCAAAATATATTTTAAAAGGATATATGTTATTTATTTAACGTTTATGCTTTTATTATATAATGAAAAATAAAAGAATTGCATAAATAAGTTAACGATTGTAAATATTTTATGTTAATATATAGCCGTAATTAATTCTTTTAAAAATAATAATTTAGTCATAAAATTAAATATAATTAAATTTTATAATTATTTTACAAACAATAATAATTACAATTTTCCATATGGTTTATATCGTCGAGGTTTTGCTTTATTATAAATATAATATTATTAGCGTACTGTTTTTATTATTAAGTTTATTTTAAAAAAGTAATAAATACGTCATAATTGCTTCAAGGTTTTATAAATCCTAGGATATTTATGTAATTAATGTTTATATATATTTTGTATTAATATTTTTGGGTATGTTTTAGGATTTAAATTTTTGTTCTTTTTTAATTTGTAACTAAATTATCCTTATGTTTTTGGATTTCTTATTATAAATTAGTAAATATTATTTTAAATGTTGTTATTTATCGTAATTATACCTAATTTCTTTGTAAAATATGAAAGATCTAATAATTAACCTTAATTCTTTTATAAATTCGGCTGTCGATTTAACGCGTTTATTTTACAATTTTTGATTTTTTTTAGTAAATAATAATAAAGTCGTATTCTATGAAACTTTTAACGTAACGTAATTATTGTTTTATAAGTTCTTTAATAGTAATAAAATAGCTAAGGTTTTAATAATTAATATATACTTTAATTAAATAAAGACCTTTTTTTAGGTAATACCTAAATTTTTAAAAGGTTTTAATAATAATTATAAATTCTTTTCGGCAATACCACAATTTAATTTTATTCTTTTTAACTTATAAAAGTAGAAAACGCTAAGATATAAGTTTTTTTAATTATTATAATATTTTATTACTACGTTTAAAGCGTAATCCGAATAGTTAGTGTTAAGTTTAATTAAGCGGTTTAAGTTATATATAATTAATATTAGTTTGTTGATAATCGAATTTTTAATTTTTTAAAAAGCCGTTTTTATTTTTATTATTCAAAGCAATTTTTTTTTTTGGTTTTGTTAAATAAAGGCGTAATTATTTTATTAAAGTTTCGAATAAACTTTTTGTAATAATTAACAAATCCGGCAAAGGCTCATATTCTTTTAATTATTAGAGATATTTTTAATTTCTATATTATAATAATTCTTTTAAGATTCATTTTAATATATAGTAAGGTAATGATATATTTTAAAAACTTTATTTTTGCTTACAAAATTAACGGTTTTTTATATTAATTAAAGGTTTAACGTTTTGTAACTTTTAAAGTATTATATAAACGCATCTTATATATTTCTTTTTATTTTTCGAATAAATGAGCATGTGGTCGAAGTAATAATAACGAAAGTATTTACGTACTTCTTACGTACACAATCAACTATTTACTAAAAGGTTGCTAATATATTCGTAAATCCGAAAAATATATCAAAATATTCGAAAGGTCCATATTTCATTATAAAGGTTATTTATTTTTATTCGTACTTTAATTTAATATAAATTTAATTATATTTCTTTTTAAGATTTACATTTATAAATTAATTCGTGTCGTAAAAACGATTTTTTATTCTGTTAATTAAAGGTAACGGCGTTTTGCTTTTAGCCGTAATATCCTTTATTAACTTAGAATTAATAATTAAATGTAACTTCGTAATTCTTTCTTTAGGCACGAAAAATAAGAAATATCGCGTTAATAAATTAGAAAATTATATATAATTTTTTAAACCTTATTTTAAGGTATTTACAGAATATTTATAGTTTTAGTTTATTAAAATTATAAATTACATAAAATCTAGATAATATTCATTTTTTAAAAATTATCTTATGATTTTATTCGTTATGTTTTAATAAATTTATTTCGAGTTTTTTTTAAAAAAAGAATCGTTTATATTTATAATATTATAAAAATACGTTAATTATAATTTTTAGTTTTAAAAGTTAATATTATAAGTAATTATTTATCTTTCGTAATTTTAGTTTAATAATAATAATAATAATAAGTCATATCTTTTTATAATATCATTATTTTCTTTTGTATTTTGTTTTTATAAGTAATAAGAGTTTTGTTGTATTTTTATGTTTATATTCGTTATTATCTTTAATTAAATATTAAGATTTTCTCGTAACGTCTCACACCACCTCGCGGTACATACCACCTCGCGGTACACTTTTTGGCACCTCGCAGGAACGAAATCAAATAAAGCAACCATAACGTTATAAATCAATTTAAATTAATCGGATTTTTTTTTCGCTAAAGGTATTTACAGCTTCTTTATAAGTGCGCGTATTATGTCCGGGCTTGCCGCAAACGCCACATTTCCGTTTTTTCGTTTTAACCCTTTTACGACGATTACTTTTAACTGCTATTAGCTGGGATTTTTTATTACCCCTTTCTTTTTTGGTTAAAAGAATTTATCCTTTTTATATAATAAATGTTTTTCCTTTTTAAAAACGTTTATTTTTAATCTTTTGGCGTTTATTAAAAAAATAATCCGTTTCGCGTAATTAGGCGGTTTCTTTCCGAAAAAGCGTAACTTTATGCAAAAGTAATAATTTACTTTTGGTTAAAAAATTAACCGATTTAATTATTTTTGTTGGCAAGCTGCCCTAATAATTTCTGATTTTTCTTTGCAAGTAACGTCCTTATTTCGTTACTTTTTGGATATTTTTAAGGGTTTTCGCGGGGAAGGAAAAAATAAAACCGGCGGAAATAAGCGGCAAGACGGTCGGCGTAAGTATAGCTGGAAGAATTTTTAATTCGGAAAGGACGTTATTAAAATTAAATGGAACAAATCCAGCTTTTACGAATTTAGCTTTAATATTATCGGACGTTATAACAGCTTTAAACGTGTCATAAAAGCCGGCAAGAAAATCTTTTTTCGCGATATATATATGGTAACGTCGTATTAAATTTTCGATATAAAGCAAATAAACGCGTTTTAAAACGGAAAAGCAAAATACGTTAAAAGGTTAAAACCGATAAAAAAAATTAAAAAGTATGCAAAAAATAATAATATCGTTATTTGCGTAATATTTTTCGAATTTTATCGAATGGTAGCTTTCGTAACCGTCGAAAATAAGGAAACGTTTCGTTTTTTTCGAACGCGTCTAAATATGTTTATCGAAATGCTGAATTTATTTTAAACTTAATTTGTTCGTTATTTAGTTATTATAACTAATACCGACCTTTTAATCGGTTGGTAATAAGTTATCGTAATATTAAAAATTAAAATAAGTTTTTCCCGCCAAAATTATAAATAACGGTATAACCTAACCTTACGAATTAACAGTTTATATAATTATAACCTATTTCCGATTACCTTATTACGTTTATTTAAATTTTCCACGTTTTTCGGTATTTATAATTACCATACCGTAAACTATTAAAAGTTCTATTAAAAAGCCCGTTTCGTCGAAGTTATAAATATCCTTTTTTATAATACCGTATTTTGCGATTATAATCCGAATAAGCTTAAATTATTTACGAAATACTTTTAGATTTTCGTATAATACCTTTTAATAATCGATTTTTCGATTTAAACGCGTTTTAAGTTTGTTTTGCCATCGTATAAATTTCGACGCCTAATTAACTTTAACCCGTTCCGCGTTACGCTGGGCAAATAATAAATTCGCTATACCTTTAACGTATTAAAGCCGGATAAGAAACGTTTGCGTATTTAGGTTAAGGATTCGGTCGATAATCGATTTTTCTTCGGTCGGAGTTAGATTTCGCAAACTGGGAATAATATCGGTTCGGACGGGTTTGCCGTTAATTCGCGACCCTAAGGTAGTAAATAGGACGTCATAAATAGAATTAAGTTTTTTATAATTAAGTTTCGGGTTTTTCTTTTTAGCCTGAACGGCTAGGTTTATTTTCGCTTTTTTGGTAAGTCGTTCCATATCATGGTTATTAAGAAACAAGTAATTAAAGTTAGATAATTGGAACGTTGGAAAAAGTGTACCGCGAGGTTGTTATGACCTAACGGTCTTGGCTACAACATAAACGGTCGGACCTCCCAAGAAAGTTAGCCCCAACCTAAGGCAAGAGGTTACGTGACTAACTCAAAAGACTTAAAGGGCCAAACCCCTTGAGCTCCTTAAGCTGCCATACGGACTTAAGGGGCCAAACGAACTTAAGGGTTCGAGTCGCTTAAGCACCTTAAGTTAAGGTAAAAATATATATACTCGTTTTTACCATAGCTTAGATAAATTACCAGCTTATAATACAACTTAATTACCTAGATTACCCTTAATAATCTGTTATTACTAGACGTAATTATTAAACGTATTATTATTTAATTTCCTACGATATTATTGTTAATATAAACCGTACGATTAGGTTTAATAATTAGTTAAACCTTTTAGCCGTTATACGTTACAAGCTCTTATTTAGTAATGTTGTTAGATTTTAAGTAATACCATTAATATTATGTCTTTCAGTAAGCAATCCGTTTTTAAGAAAACCTTTTAAGTACTTAAGGATAACCCTATGGACTTCGATAACGAAAAGGCTCGACTTAATCTTTTCCAGGAAAAAGCCTTGCGCCGATTAAACTAACTAATTAACGCGGTTACTTAACTTACCAACGACAAGATCGAGCTTATTAATACCCTTAAGGAGATTCGCGAATAGCTGGAAACTTAAAAAGTCGAACTAGCAAAATAAGCGAATATAAAGCAGCCCGATTAACCGGATTAGCTAGCCCAGCTAGCATAACCTGCCCAAATAACTTACGGCAAAAAGTTCGGAGAAGTTTTAAAGCTTACCAAGCTTACCCCTTTCGACGGAATTACCATTAAGTTATAACAATTCTTTACGGAATACCGTACTTATTTTAAGTATTTCCTTATTAGATTCGTAACGCTTACCTTTCGAATCCAGTTCGCCGTAAGATAATTAACCGAAAACGCAGCTACTTAATTTAAACTTACCTTACGTAAATAAGTTACCAAACCTTTTTAATAAAGGTCCGCAAAGATAATAGCTAGTTACAATAATTACGAAAGATTTAAGGAAAAGTTAAGAAAGGTATTCGAAATAGTAAACGAAAAAATTAAAGCCGAAAAAAAAATTAAGGATCTAAAATAGAAAAAATTAGCTTTTGGATATAGCAACTCCTTTATTTAACTGGCTTCGAAAATTAATTAAGGATAAAAAGTATTAATAACCATATTCTTTAACGGCCTAAAAAAGGAAGTATAAAAAGAATTATTTAAGGATAAACGCCCCGAAAAGTTGGTGGATTATATCGTTATGGTAGTCAAGATCGACGATCAGCAATACGCCTGGAAAATTCGACATTTTAAGAACCGACAGAATAATAAGCTAAGGTATCCCCCTAATATTAACATTTTACGAGGAATTAATACGTTTTATGGAACAGTACCAGGACCTATGGAATTAGGCGTAATTTAATAACGCGACCCGCGTACCATTAAATGCTTTAACTGCAACAAAATAAAATATAAGGCTTATTAATATAAGGCACCTAAAAAGCTACGACAAAATATTTAAATACCAATTCCTTAGGGACCTTTTCGAAATAATTAAAGAAACGATAATAAA
Organism: Monosporascus ibericus; assembly: GCA_004154915.1. Classification (NCBI taxonomy): domain Eukaryota; kingdom Fungi; phylum Ascomycota; class Sordariomycetes; order Xylariales; genus Monosporascus; species Monosporascus ibericus. The sequence goes on from QJNU01000033.1 coordinate 219,184, forward strand.
TTAATTAACATAATTAAAATCAAAAATAACCATAATCCCCTTAAAAAAGTATAACGGGAATTATAAAAAATAAAAAAGCTATCTTAAGTAACTATTTAAAAATAACGAACCTTTATTATAGGACCTATAATAACCTAATAGCTAAAAGAATACGACGGGTAAAAGGAGCTTTTAAAAGATAAATTACTTTCCCGTTTCCAAAAGAAACGGCGATAGCAGTACGAACAGTTGGAACTTAACGCATAAATTAAAAAGTACCAAAGATAAAATGAAAACCTGCTACCAGAATAACCAAACCGGCATGGGAAACTTTATGCCATTTAGTACAAGCGCATTTATTATCTGAAATATATAAAAGGAAAACGGTATATTAAGATACGCCTTACGCAAATGTATAACCAAAAATTCGACTTCCATAATTAAATCGGGAAAAACCTTAAGGATTAACGATAGTACAAACATTTAAAAACGTTCGCTTTAAAAGATACCATTAATATTATCACAGCCGTAACGAATTGGCCCGAAAAAAAGAATTACCTTAATAAAAACCTTATATGCCATTACGGTTAATACGATTATAAAATAAAAGAAAAATGGATTTATTAGATAATTATAAAGGTATTACTAAAAGTAATTAATAATTTAAACTTCCGCTTAACCTTTACGAATAACCCGGAGGAACAGCAAGAAATTAAATACGAAATAAAAAAAAGAAATAAAGAAATAAGGTAATACGACGCCTAGTTTTAAGTACGACAAAAAGGACAAAAAACCTCCGAACCAAAATACATTATTAAAAAAGATTTCCAAACGCAAATCCTTATATTCGAAGCCACCTTACGCCAACAGGAAGGATAACTAAAGCAACTGAAAACCTTTAACGTATAAAATTAAGAGCGCATTAAGGCGTTAAAAGATAAGTTAAAAAACGAACGCCATCTGTAGAAAAGCCGTAAGATGGTGAGACCCGGAGAAGCCAGCAAAAGTTTCCTAAAAGGGCTTTAAACGTAACGATAAAAGCCAAAAACGACCTTATTACCCTGCAAGTACGAATTGGGATATACTGGTTTACCGCATTTATGGATTACGGAATAATAAGAAGTAACTATATTACGCCAAATATGGTTAACCGACTTTAATTATTATGGAAAAAAAAGATGAAACTTTATATTGCCGAAAACGCAAAAGGTTAAATATTTGCCTACGATAACGGGAAGATTAGCCGCAAGATTAATCACTTCGAGATTTTTATTAATAAACGAAACCAAATAACAAATTTCGATATCGTTTTAATAAGGAATTACGACATAATTTTCGGAAAATTATGGCTATACCAGTATAACCCCTTAATCGATTAGATAACTGGCCAGGTAAAGTTCGTTTTATATCCATTCGACAAAAAAAAGCAAGATACGAAAAGATCTTAATATTCGATTAAAGATAACGACGAATATAAGCATAAGGATACGACAAAAACCTTACCACTTATAAGAACAAGATATAAAAAAAAGTAAGGGCATTATAAAAGGATATAACGTATTATCGTTATTATCAAAACAAAATTGCGAAAAATAAACGATTACTTATAGCATCAGCCCTTAGAGCCAAAAACTATAACTAACGTACCTTTATAGTACCATAGATATAAACGATTATTTCGTAAGGAACTTAAGACGAAATTACCAGAATATAACGAATAGGATTACGAGATAATCCTTAAAGACGGAATATCGATTAGATTTTATGCAATTTATAACCTTAATAAGACAAAATTATAGGTATTACGCGAATATTTTAAAAATAAACTTCGGAAAGGTTATATACGACGTTCTAATTTATTAACCGGATACCTTATATTTTTCGTACTAAGGAAAAACGGAAAGTTACGTTTAATTATCGATTATAGGCAATTAAACGACATTACGACCAAAAACAAAATACCGTTACCCTTAATTAACGAGATAAAGGATCGCCTTTACGAAGCTAATTAATTCATAAGCCTAAACCTTAAAAAAGAATATAATCAAATTCGCATTAAGCCAGGATACAAATAAAAGATAGCTTTTAAGACAAAATACGGACTTTTTAAATACCTCGTTATGCCTTTCGGACTTACGAACGCACCAGCAACTTTTTAACGGATGGTTAACTACGTACTTAGGAAATACTTAAACATCTTCGTTATTTGTTACCTCGACGACATTCTCATCTACTCGAGAAACAAAAAAAAACATATAAAATACGTTTATACAATTTTCCAAACCTTATAAAACGCTAACCTTTTAATTAACAATAAGAAAAGCCAATTTCATACGTAAAAAGTGGAATTTTTAAAACATATTATTACCCCCGGATATATCAAAATAAACCCCAAAAAGATCGCTGTAATATAAAAATAAAAGACGCCCACTATAATCAAGGAAATATAAGCCTTTTTTGGATTCGTTAATTATTACAAAAAGTTTATTCGAAACTTCAGCAAAATAGCTACGTTATTATTTAACTTAACGAAAAAAGGAAACAAATTCCTTTAAACGACGAAAACGGAAACCGCCTTCCAAAAGATTAAAAACGCAATTACCAGTAAACCAATATTAATCATGTATAACCCGAACCGCCCAGTTAAGCTTAAAACCAACGTTTCGGATTACGCTTTAAGCGTAATAATAGGATACCGCGATAATTAAAGCTATTTATACCCTATCACCTTCTACTTTTGCAAATTAAAAGGAACAGAGTTAAATTATGCCATTTCCAACAAAGAATTCATAGTTATCGTTAAAGCCTTTCGAAAATTCAGATATTACCTTAAGGGAAACCTTTACCAGGTTAAGGTATATACCGATTATAAAAATCTTATCCGTTTTACTACCACCAAAAAACTTATAAAACGATAATTACGCTACGCCGAAAAATTAACAAAATACGACTTTATCATTATTTACCAGAAAGGATCAAAAAACGGCAGGATAAACGCATTTAGTCGAAAACCAAACCTCGAAAAAAAAATAATTAAGGTTAATTACCAGATCTTTAACACCATATCAAAAGGATACCTACAACCACGACAGATAACAATAATCAAAGCAACACCCTTCGATTTATACTAAAAGATCCAGGAATATAACGATAACCTATTTAAGAACCAAAAAATGGAAAAAACATAAATCCTAAAAGAATATTAGGAAACATTAATAAAAAACATATACAAGCATTAGCTACACGGATACCTAGGGATCCATAAGACCTTAAAGCGATTATAACGCACCTATTACTTCCCTAAAATAAAATTAATAATAAAAAAAATACGACAATAATGCCATATCTGCAACAAGGCAAAAGCTCGACGACACAAGCCATACAGAGAACTACAACTACTATCAGTCGTAAAGCGACCATAGGATTTAATCACTTTCGACTTTATTACCAAACTTCCACTCTTAAAAAACCCAGCTACAGGCATATATTACGACAGTATATTCGTAATCGTTAACCGATTTACCAAATTTTCTTATTTCTTACCATATAATAAAGATATAAACGTAGAATAATTAATTTACATCTTTTTAAAACATATTTTAAAAATATACGGATTATTAACGGAAATTATTTTAAACAAAAAAATAACATTTATTTTAAAATTTTGGCAAGGATTTATGGCCTAACTGGGCCTAAATCATAAATTATCCAACGCATTTAAACCCTAAACAGACGGATAAACGGAAAAAACCAACTAAATACTGGAAACTTATTTACGATGTTATATTAACTACGAACAAAACGATTAAGTCCAAAAGTTATTTATTACCTAATTAGCCTGTAATATTAGTTACTACGAAAGCATTAAAACAATTCCAGCAAACGCCAACTTTAGTTTTACATTAAAAGTTTACAAAGATATACGCGAAAGCCCTACCAACGTTAAAACAATCCTTATATTAAAACAACTTAAATAATTACATATAAAAATAAAGACAGAACTTAAATTCGTTCGCAATTAAATAAAGAAATACTATAACCAGAAAAGGTTAAAAAAACCAACCTTCCAAAAGGGAAAGATGGTTTACCTAGCCACCAAAAACATCCAAACTAAACGATTAAATAAAGAATTTAACTTCAAATATATCGGACCATATAAGATTATCAAGAAATTTTAAAAAACAATTACCAATTAAAATTACCCCCTAAAGTGAAACTTTATCTAATTTTTCATATTTCCTTATTCGAGTTAGCAGCAGATACCATCAAAATCAATACAGGATATAAAAAAAAGGCAAAAAAAGACATATTAATATACGAAGTAAAGAAAATCCTAAACATACGAAGAAAAAACGGACTTACCGAATATTTGATCAAATGGAAGAATTACCCAGATTCCGAAAATACCTGGGAACCCGCCAAGAACCTTATGAACGCCTAGCGTCTGTTAAGGAGCTTTTACCAGCAACGACGGGTGCACCCTAATTAGCAGTCGACCAATCAATAGGTTTAAACCAGTCGACCGGATCTGCGACCTGGCCTGACGTAACCGCGGCGACCGCCGCCTTTAACTATTCCCGTTCCTTTTCTAACCGTTCGAACTCCTTTATAACCTCCGTACCTTTAATACCATAACGAAACATCTTAATACCCCGTTAACGAAAAAGTCGTTTTTGTTTTTGCAAATAGTTAAACTTATTCGTAGCAGCCCGCAACGTCTTCCGAGCTTGCTTTTCCTTACGTTCCAAACGATCCTTTTCGTCAAGAAGTTTTTGGTGCTTCAGTTCTAAGGGCCCGAAAACATCATACGGACCGCCATAACGAACGTATCGTACGTACTTTATGGAACCACGAGCGACCTTACAGTCCGTACCTTCCTTTTTATAACGAGAATAAAAAGGCATAGTAAAACCAAGACGACCAATACGTTCTGAAAGAACCAAAGCGTTAATACGCTAACGAAAGCGACGTTTTTTAATTCGACCCGATATCATAAGTATGAAAAAGGAAAAGTTACTTACCAAAATTAACGGACAAACAAATTAATCTTGAAGGGCAAAGATCTTAAAAGGGAGAAATCGTGTTATAACTTAACGGTTTTAACTACAATACAAACGGTCGGACCTCCCAAGAAAGTTAGCCCTAACCTAAGGCAAAAGGTTACGTAACTGACTCAAAAGACTTAAAGGGCCAAGCCCCTTAAGCTCCTTAAGCTGCCACACGGACTTAAGGGGCCAAACAAACTCAAGGGTTCGAATCGCTTGAGCACCTTAAGCCAAGGTGAAAATATATACACTCGCTCTTACCATAGCTTAGATAAATTACCAGCTTGTAATACAATTTGGTTACCCAGATTACCCTTAACAATCTGCTATTACCAGACGTAATTATTGAACGTATCATTGCTTAGTTTCCCACGACACTACTGCTAACATAAACCGTACGACTAGGTTTAATAGTTGGTTAAACCCCTTAGCCGTCACAGAGGTGGTATGTACCGCGAGGTGGTGTGAGACGTTATTTTGTTTTTGTATAAAGTAAATATAAAACACTTTTTATTTAATTAAGTATTTAATCGATTAAAGGGTTATATTAATGTAATTATAATTTTCCGAACACTATATTACAATTCTTTATTAAAAAGATATCGCAATATATTATTTAATTTCGTCCGTTACTTAAGATTACGAAGTAATTAATTTTGCGGCTAATCCTTTTATTATTAGAACTAAACTTTTAACTTTCTACGTTTTTTACGGTATAAAACTTTATCTTTTCCTTTTGTAATAATGAAAATCGGTTAATTATATCCGATATAATATAATTACCTTTTATTATTCCCGAGTTTTTAAATGCGGTAAACCGCTATATCATAATTTTTATTTACAAGGTAACCATATTATTTTTAGCTTGTATTATTAAGTTTAAAGCCTTTTTAAGAACCTTTTGTTAGATTTTATGGCTTTTATTATCCTACGGCTTTTTTATTGCTGGCGTTCGTTTTTTAATTCGTTTTTTAATACTTTAATACGTTTTTGATTTTATGCGTTAAAGGCTTGTAATTATTTTAATTATTTCTTTTATTAACGTAAGGTGGCTTCATATAAAAGATTTATATTTGAAAGTTTATTTTGTTAATATATTTTAATTCGGAAGCTTTTTATCCGTCCTGTTATACTTAAAATTGGGTATTATATTACCTTATATTTTCGTTTTTATTCTCGATGTTATCTTTAAGCTTTTATGGTTTATTCGAATTATTTATAAGGTTTTATTAGAAGTTTAAATTCTTAATTATTTTTAAGGATATTTCTATAATAAGTCAATAATTTTATTTCTTTTCCGTTTTATAATTATATTATCCAAAATGGCATATAATATTTTTATCGGAACCGGTTTTTCTTCCAGGTTAATTTATTATTGCCGTCCTAATATTAACGGTATTTTTTCAGCTATATATTTTTAGTTATTTATATTATTTCTAATTTTTAACATCTTTTTTTTAATTATAAAATTCGAATTTTTAATGCTTTATTCGCGGAAGTTATTTTTTAATATATCGTTATTTCTTTACGTATTTCAGGTAATAGGCGCGCTTCTGTTAAATGGCATAAGGTTTTTCAGATTAATCCGGTTATTCTAATAACAAGTTTTCGTTTTAACCTTAATATTTCTTAATTTAGGTATTTGATTTTAGCTGTTTATACCGTTGTCGCCTTTTATTTTGAGAACGGGAAAAATAATTTATATTTTAAAACCTTTTTATATCCGTCGTATTGTTTTAGCTATTAGGTTACTATAAGTCCTATAATAAAAGTTGGTTATTTTTAAATAGCCGTTTCGGAAAACGTTTTAGCCTGTTATAATCCTTATTATACTTTCTTTAAAGGTTTATAATTATGTTTAATTTTAATGATATTAATTAATTTATTATTATTTCCTTCATTCTTTCGAAATAATTCTTAATGAACCGATATTTAAGTATGTCATTATAGCTTTTTAAATACCTTATATTAAAAAGGTTTATAGGTTATTTTATTAGAAGTAAAGTCTTTAATGGTATGCAGGTTACGTTATTAAATTGCGCCTAACTTTCCAAGTCCTAATATTATTCCATAAGACGTATTAATTCTTCGTAACGTACTAATATTAAAAAGATAGCTCAATTTATTGTTTTACCGGGTTTTAAAGTGTTAAATCCTTTAAGTATATTGCTGGTCGTCCATTTTAATTATTATGGCGATATAATTTATTAATTCTTCGGGCCGTTTATTCTTAAATAACCTTTTTTACACTTTCTTTTAAGCTGTTAAAAAACGTCACTATTAATATCTTTTATCCTTAATTAATTTTCGAAATTAGTTAAATAAAGGAATTGCCGTATTTAAATGTTGATTCTTTTTATTTTAAATCCTTGATTTTTTTAATCTTAGTCTTTTCGTTTATTATTCCGAATGTTTTTTTTTTAACTTTGTTTCGAACCTTTCGTAATCGTTATAGGTATTTGTGGTTTTTACGGACCTTTATTAGGAAAGTCTGGTAACCTATTTATAAAGGGTAGGTTTAAACCAAATAACCGCGTTTCCGGTTAATTATCTTATAAAGAATTAGATTCGAAAGGTAGGTATTATAAACCTGATTGGGAAGTATTTAAAATAGGTACGGTATTTTATAAGGAATTATTATAACTTGGTAATGATTCCATTAAAAGTGGTAAGCTTAATAAGTTTTAAAATTTCCTTAGCCTCCTTACCGTAAGTTACTTAAGCAGGTTATGCTAGTTAAGCTAGTTAATCCCGTTAATCGGGTTGCTTTATATTTATTTATTTTATTAATTTAACTTTTTAGGTTTTTAATTAATTCCGAATTTCCTCAGGTATCCGGGTAGGTTCGATTTTGTTATTAACAAGCTGCGTAACTGCGTTAGCTAGTTAGTTAAATTGGCGTAAGGTTTTTTCCTGGGAAAGATTAGGTCGAATCTTTTTATTGTCGAAATTTCTGGTATCATTTTCAGCTATTTAAAAATATATTTTAAAAGCGGGTTGGTTATTAGATAACATAATATTAAAAGTATTACTTAAAGTTTAATAATAATATTAAATAAAAGCTTGTAATGTATAACGGTTAAAAGGTTTAATTAATTGTTAAACTTAATCGTAGGGTTTATATTAGCAATAATATCGTAGGAAATTAAGTAATAAAGTATTTAATAATTACGTGTAATAATAGCAAATTGTTAAAGGTAATCTAAGTAATTAAGTTGTATTATAAGTTTGTAATTTATTTAAGCGATGGCAATATCGAACGTATATATTTTTATTTTAGCTTAAGATGGTTAAATGGTTGAAATCTTTTGGTTAATTAAGTCCCCTTAAGTTCCTTTAAGCTTTTTCGTAACTTAACTGGCTTAAGACTTTTGGGCTAATAAGGGCCGTTAAGCCTTTTAAGCTAATTACGTGATATTTAAGCTGAGGTCGGAGCTAAAGTCTTCGAGGTCCGATTATGTATGTTACGGCTAAAACCGTAAGGCTATAACAAAAAAACTCGGAAAAGCTTTAAAGCTTATCAAACCTTAATTTTATAACGGAAATATTATTTAATTAAAACAGTTTTTTATAAAATATGACGTATACTTTAAATAACTTTTAATTTAGTTTATAGCGCTTATTTTCGGAATCCACTTCGTTATGAAATTATGAATTAGAATAACGGTATAACGGCTAAGGCGTTTAAACAAGTATTAAACCTAGTTATACGGTTTATGTTAATAGTAATGTCGTAGGAAACTAAGCAATGGGTTATTTAATAATTACGTCTAGTAATAGCAGATTATTAAAGGTAATCTGGGTAACCAAGTTATATTACAAGCTGGTAATCTATCTGAACTATAAAAGGTAGTAAGCGTATATATCGCTGGTTGGATATCTTTGGATAAGACAAATCCTTATCCACATCGTATAAATACATAGATGTCCTTGGATAAGTCGAATCCATTCTTATCCATATCGTATAAATGCATGGATATCTTTAGATAAGTCGAATCCATCCTTATCCACATTACATAACCTTAACCGGCAATTATGCTAATCTTGTCCCGACCGTACGCCTAAGTAGGTAAAATGTTAGTTCGTAATACGATTTTTTCCCACCATAATTTTTGCCCCTAAAAATTTCCAAACTTAGTAAATCTTCCTTTTTGTTTATCATACTCATCATGCTTAAGAGAATTACTAAAAAGGTTACTAAGCCGCGACAACGCTTTAATCAAAAAAAGGAACGTAAAAAGTTATCCACCGGTATTAAGGATTCGGGTCTCGAAACCATGCCTTATTCTGCGTGTTTTATACGGAAAGAAAACTGAATCATGGCGGAGAATGAGGCTCGGGATCAAAATTATGTTCTTTACGGGCGAAGTTGTAATAGTTCGGGCCTCTCGATCAATTCTTTACATAACATTTCGCGGGAAAAGGAACGGTTGAAGCGTAAAGAGGCTTTCGCCAAAGAGAGGTTTTCCAATCGCAAAAAGAAATAAACGAGACTTCAAAACGTATAAATAAAGCGATAGATCGTTTACGGCGGTTGCGTTAACAGCAAGAATTTCTTCGTACTAAGGGTATCGAAATGATTAATCGTAATCTGCAATCGTTGGACGAATTGGAAAAACAGGAAAAGGTTAAGGTAAAGGCCGCCGTGCAGGCCGTTCAGGCTACGGGGGTGGCGGACTTATCTGGTCCCGAGACCGCTAACTGGCCTTTTCCGGCGGACCTTAATTAGAAAGCTATCTTAAATGCGGCCGGTTTTGCTGGTAAAAGCTCCTTAACAGGCGCTAGGCTTTTATAAGGTTCTTGGCAGGTTCCCAACTATTTTCGGAATCTGGCTAACTTTTTTATTTGATCAGATATTCGGTAGGTCCATCTTTTTTTCAGGTATCTAGGATTCTTTTTGTTTCGTATATTAATATATCTTCTTTCGCCTTTTTTCTATATCTTATATTAACCTCCATAATGTCCGCTGCTAACTCGAGTAAGGAAACGTGAAAAATTGGGTGGTGTTTAACCTTAAATGGTAATTCCAGTTCGTAATTGTTTTTTTTTTTTTTTAAATTTTCTTGGTAATCCTGTATAGTCCGATATATTTAAAGTCGATTTTTTTGTTAGGTCGTTTAATCTGGATATTTTGGGTGGCTAAGTAAACCATCTCCCATCCCTGAAAGGTTAAATAAACGGACAAATAGAAAGAATTAACCAAATACTGGAAATTTACCTCCGGTGCTATATTACGTACGAATGAAACGTTCAGGTTTAAAAGTTACCTATCGCCCAGTCAGCCTATAATACCAGTTACCATAAAAGCACCAAAACGACTTTAGCAAACGTTAACTTTGGTTTTGTACTAGAAGTTTATAAAGATATACGCGAGGGACCAGTTAACGTTAAAGCAATCCTTATATTAAAGTAACTTAAGTAATTATACGCGGAAATGAAAACCGAACTTAAATTCGTACGCAAGTAGATAAAGAAGTACTAAAACCGAAAGAGGTTAGAGGGATTAAGTTTTAAAAGCGCTAGATAATTTATGATTTAGGCCTAATTACGTCCTAAATCCTTGCTAAAACTTTAAAGTAAATATTATTCCTTTATTTAAAATGATATCTGTCGGTAATCCATATATTCCTATAATATATCTCAAAAAATGTAGGTTATTTGTTTTACATCCGTATCCTTATTATATGGTAAGAAATAAGAAAATTTAATAAATCGACCAACGACTACAAAAACTCTAGCGTAATGTATGCCCGTAACTAGGTTTTTTAATAGCGGAAGTTTCGTAATAAAGTCGAAAGTAATTAAATCCTATGGTCGCTTTACGACTGGTAATGGTTATAGTTCTCCGTATGGTTTGTGTCGTCGAGTTTTTGCCTTATTGCAGATATAACACTATTATCGTACTTTCTTCATTATTAATTTTATTTTAGGAAAGTAATAGATAAGTTATAATCGTTTTAGGTTTTTATGGATCCCTGGGTGTCCGCATAACGGATATTCGTATATATCTCGTACTAATGTTTCCTAGTATTCTTCTAGGACTTATGTTTTTTTTATTCTTTAATCTTCAGGTAGGTTATCATTATATTCTTGGATTTTCTGATGTAGGTTAAGGAATGGTGCTTTAATTGTTGCTATTTGTTGTAATTGCAGATATCCTTTTGGTATGGTATCGACAATCTGGTAATTAACCTTAGTTACCTTTTTTTCGAGGTTTAGTCTTCGGCTAAATGCGTCTGCCCTACCGTTCTTTGATCCCTTCTGGTAAATAATAACAAAGTCGTATTTTATTAGTTCTTTAGCGTAGCATAATTATGGTCCTGTAAGTTCTCTGGTAATGGTAAAGCGGGTAAGGTTCTTACGGTCGGTATATACCTTAACCTAATAAAGGTTTCCCTTAAGGTAATATTTAAATTTTCGGAAAGCCTTAACAATAACTATACATTCTTTATCGGTAATGGTGTAGTTTAACTCTGCTCCTTTTAACTTATAAAAGTAAAAGGCGATAAAGTGTAGGTTGCCTTAATCGTTGCGATATTCTGCCATTACGCTTAAGGCGTAATCCGAAACGTCGGTTTCAAGCTTAATTAAGCGGCTTAAGTCGTACATAATCAATACTGGCTTGCTAGTAATCGCATGTTTTATTTCTTAAATGGCAGTTTCCGTTTTTGTTATTTAAAAGAACTTGTTTCCTTTTTTTATCCGGTTGGATAATAGTAGAGCTATCTTGCTAAAGTTTGAGATGAACTTTTTGTAATAATTGGCGAATCCGAGGCAAGCTTGTACTTCTTTAACGGTGGTAAGTATCTCGTATTCTTATACCGCAGCGATCTTTTTAACGTTCATTTTAATACATCCTATAACAATAATATGTCCTAAATATTCCACCTTTTATATGTAGAACTGGCTTTTTTCTATATTAACTAATAGGTTGGCGTTTTATAAGGCTTGGAAAATTGTATGAACGTATCCCATATGTTCCTTATTGTTTCTTGAGTAGATGAGAATGTCGTCGAGGTAACAAATAACTAAGATATTTAAGTACTCATTAAATATGTGGTTAACTATTCGCTAAAAGGTTGCCGGTAGGTTCGTAAGTCCGAAAAAGGTATAACGAAATACTCGAAAGGTCTCTATTTCGTCCTAAAAGCCGTTTTCCATTCGTATCCTAGCTTAATACGGATCTAATTATATCGTTCTTTAAAATTTAAGCTTATAAACCAATTTGCTCTATGAAGGCGATCTTTTATTTCGTTGATCAGGGGTAACGGTATCCTATCTTTAACCGTAATATCATTTAGTTACTTATAATCGAGAACTAGGCGTAGCTTTCCGTTCTTTCTTAATACGAAGAACATAGGGTATCTGGTTGATAAACTGAAACGTCGTATGTGGCCCTTTTAAAGCTTGTCTTTAGGGTATTTACGTAATGGCTATAATTCTATTTCGTTAAGGTTATAAATCGGATAGAAATTAGTCGATATCCTTTCTTTAAGGATTATCTGATGGTCCTATTCGCTATGTTCCGGTAGTTTTGTTTCCAATTTCTTTCGAAACAATCGTTTATATCTGTAGTATTATTGAAATACGTTGGCCATGGTTTCTTATTCTGGGAGCTGATGCTATAAGTAATCGTCTATTTTTCGCAATTTCGTTTTGATAATAGCGATAACGCGTTATATTCTTTTATGGTACCCTTATTCTTTCTTATATTTTGTTCCTATGGGTGGTAAGGTTTTTTTGTATCCTTATGCCTGCATTCGTCGCTATCTTCGATCGAATATTAAGATCTTTTCGTATTTTGTTTCTTTTTATCGAATGGATGTAAAGTGAACTTTACTTAACCAGTTATTTAATTGATTAAGGGGTTATACTGGTATAGCCATAATTTTCTGAAGATCATGTTATAGTTTCTTATCGGAACGATGTCGAAATCTGCTGTCTGGTTTCGTCCGTTGACGAAAATCTCGAGGTAATTAATCTTGCGGCTGATTTTTCCGTTGTCGTAGGTGAATGCTTAACCTTTCACGTTTTTAGCGATGTAAGGTTCCATCTTTTCCTTCCATGGTAATCGAAGCCGATTAATTACATTTAGCATAATATAGTTACCTTTTATGATTCCGTAATCCATAAATACGATAAACCAGTATATCTTAATTCGTACTTGCAAGGTAATAAAGTCGTGTTTGGTTTTTATCATTACGTTTAAAGCCTTTCTGGGAAGCTCCTCTTGGCTTTTTTGGGACTTACCATTCTGCGGCTTTCCTATATGTAGGGTTCGTCTTTTAATTCGTTTTTTAACGCCTTGATACCTTTTTCATTCTGCTGATTAAGGGTTTGTAGTGACTTTAATTATCCTTCCTGTCGTCGTAAAGTAACTTTAAATAAAAGGAATTGCGTTTAAAAGTTTACTTTATTAATATATTTTGGTTCGGGGGGTCCTTGTTCTTCCTGTCGTGCTTAAAACTGGGCGTCGTATTACCTTATACTTTCGCTTTTCTTTTCTATTTCGTCCTTAATTTTCTGTTGCTTATATGGATCGTCCGTAAAAGCCAAACTGAAGTTCAAATTATTGATTACTTCCAGAGATGCTTTCATAATTATTTGGTGGACCCATTTCGTTTTGTTTTTTAGTTATACCATCCGAAATGGCATATAGGGTCTCTATCGGCATAACTCTTTCCTTCCGGCTAACCTTTTGCTACTGTGATAATGTTGACGGTATCTTCCGAGGCGTATATCCTTAGGTATCTATACCAGCGTTAATCTTTAGGGTTTTTTCCCTTTTGATTATAAAAGTCGAATCCTTAATTATATATTCGCGTAATTCGTTTCTCGATGTACCGGTATTCCTTCCTATATCTAAAGCAATAGGCGCGCTTGCACTGGATGGCATGACGTTTCCCGTATCGGTCCGGCTATCCTGGTAATAGGTTTTCGTCCTAACCTTGGTATTCCTCAATCCATACGTTTAATTCCAATTATTCGTACCGTTATCGCCGTTTCTTCTGGGAACAGGAAAGTAACTTATCTTTTATATTTTCTTTTATCTATCGTATTCTTTTAACCATTCGATTACTGTAGGTCCTCTGGTAGGGGCTCGTTATTTTTAAATGGCTGCTTAGCATAGCTTTTTCGCTTCTTTTAATCCTTATTATACTTCCTTAAGGGGATTGTGGTTATTTTTAATAATGATTATATTAATTAATTTATTATCGTTTTCTTGGTTGCCTCGGAAGGGTCCTTGAGGAACCGGTATTTAGTTATTCTATCGTGGATTTTTAACTGCCTTATATTAATATACCTTATGTCGTATCTTGTTATAGTTAAAACATTTGATAATACGAAAGTTGCGTTTCTGGATTGCGGCTAATTCCATGGGTCCTGGTGCCGTTCTATAGGGTGTGTTAATTCTTCGTAACGTACTGGTATTAAAAAGGTACCTTAGTTTATTATTTTATGGGTCTTTCAAGTGTCGAATCCTTTAGGCGTACTGCTGATCGTCGATTTTGACTGCCAAAGCGATATAATCTACCAACCTTTCGGGACGTTTATCCTTAAACAGTTCTTTTTGTACTTCTTCCTTCAGACCGTCGAAGAAGGTGGCTATTAATGCCTTTTGGCCCTAGTTAATTTTCGAAGCCAGTTAAATAAAGAAGTTGTAATATCCGGAGATTGATCCTTTTTACTTTAAATCCTTGATTTTACTTTTTGCCTTAATCTTTTCGTTATCATTCCAAATACCTTTCTTAATTCTTCCTTAAACGTTTCGTAATCGTTATAAGTATTCGTAATTTCTGTAAACTTTTATTAAAAGAGTTTGGTAACTTACTTACGACGGGTAGGCTTAAACCAGGTAGCCGCGTTTCCGGTTAACTGTTTTACAGCAAACTGGATTCGAAAGATGGGCGTTATGAGTCTGATTAGGAAGTACTTAAAATAAGTACGGCATCTTATAAGGAACTGTTATAGCTTGATTATGGTTCCGTCGAAAGCGGTAGGCTTGGTAGGCTTCAGGACTTTTCCGGCCTCCTTACCGTAAGCTGTCTGAGTAGGTGGTGCTGGTTAAGCTGGCTGGTCCGGTTAATCGGGTTACTTCATGTTGGCTTGTCTTTCTAGTTCGGCTCCCTGGGCTTCCAACTGGTTGCGGGTTTTTTCGAGCGTACGGGTAAGTTCGATCTTATCGTTAGTAAGTTGGATAACCGCGTTAGTTAGCTAATCAAGTCGGCGCAAGGCTTTTTCCTAAGAGAGACTTGGTCGAACTTCCTTATTATCAAAATCCATAGTATTATCTTCGGGGATCTTAAAGGTTCATTAAGGGACGGGCTGCTTACTGGACGACATAATGTTAAAGGTATTGCTTAAAGTTTAACAATATTACTGAACAAAAGCTTGTAACGTATAACGGGTAAAGGGTTTAACTAATTATTAAACCTAGTCGTACGGTTTATATTGGCAGTAATATTATGGGAAACTAAGCAATAGGTTATTTAATAGTTACGTCTGGTAATAATAAATTATTAAAGGTAATCTCGGTAATTAAGTTATATTATAAGGTGGTAATCTATTTAAACTATAAAAGGTAGTAAGCGTATATATCGCTGGTTGCATATCTTTGGGTAAGACGAATCCCTCCTTATCCATATCGTATAAGTGCATGGATATCTTTGGATAAGTCGCATTCATCCTTATCCACATCGTGTAAATGCATGGATGTTTTTGGATGAGTCGAATCCATCCTCATCCACATCACGTGACCGTGATCGGCAATTCTGCTAATCTTGTCCCGACGGGGCGCCCAAGTGGGTAAGGTGTTGGTTCGTAACAGGCGGTGATTTAATGTATACTTATCTGTCGTAAAAAAGATACTTTTCACTTTATATAAAGTTCATATTAAATACCATAATTGCTTAGAACTTAAAAGAATTTATAATCATAAATAATAATTTATAAGATATATGAAATATTCGAGCACAAATTAAGGAAGATATGTGAAACGTGAAACGAAAACATAGGGGCTGAAAATAACATTTCAGATTTAAAGTAGAAAGAATTCGTTTTCGGATTCGAACGTTTCTTAGTGTAATTAGCCTTAAAGATTAAATGGGGATAAAATGTATAAATGCAAGATTGATACGGGTTAAAGCCTTATTTTCCAGGGTCAACCTAATACATAAAAAATCATTCCAGGATATAATTGCCGCGATAGATACTATACCCAGTATCTTCAAACACGATGAGTCATCAATAGTTTTCACGGTTAGGATAGATTGTATACCTCAGTCCCATAGAACCTCACTCTGACTAGAAAAGGCATTAATAAACATATTTTTAATAGTCTTAAAAGAAGGTGGCAAAGGATTTATTTAAGGGTAAACATTCTGACAAGTTGAACAATTGTGTGGTTATGACAGACAGAATTAACGACCGATAATACGCCTGGAGAATTCGGTATTCTCAGGGCCGACAAAATAATAAGTTAAGGTATTGCCTTAATGTAAGCATATTACAAGGAACTAATATATCTCATAAAACGGCAGCTGGACTTCGGGAGATAAAATCAGTATAATAAGAGAACCGACGCTAAATTTAGTGCTATAATTATAATAAGATAGGATATAAGGCTTATTAATCCGGGAAGCTTAAAAGACAAAAGCAAGATATTTGTATGCCGGTTCTTTAAGAATATCTTGGAAATAATGAAGGAAATAAAAATGAAATCATTAAAATAACGAGAATTACAAACGATTATAATCACCTTAAAGTAATATATGAAGGATTACAGAAAACTAAAAAGCTATTTTAAGATGTTATTTAAAAATAACGAGCTTTTATTATTCGATTGACGGAAACTTAGTAGAAAAGAAATGCGACGGATAGAAAAAGCGTATTGAGGATAAGGTACTTTCCGCTTATAATAAGGACGGCGATAACGGTACGAACAGTTAAATTTAAACGTATGGATTAAGGAATATTAAAGCTAGAACGAAAGTTAATTATCAGGATATTTAAACCTATATCAAAAGCTTCATACTATTTATTACAAACGTATTTGGTACTATAAATATATAAAAACAGCCACAGCATATTAAAAAGACAACTTCTATACATATATAAAAGGGGATTCGATTTTTAAAACCAAACCAGAAAGGATTTTAAGAATTAAAGATAATATAAATACTTAAAAACATCTTTTAAAATATTATTAACATTATTATAGCAGTAATAAGTTGCCCCAGAGGAAAAACCTACCCTCACGAGGATTTTATATCCCACATTACTTAATCTGATTATAAGATGAAAAAAGATTCACGAAAGAATGATTAAAGTCTTTTCGAAAATAATTAAGAAGTTATATTTCCGATGGGCCTTTACGAACGACTCTGGCGAACCCTAAGAAATCAAGTATGAGGTGAAAAAAAGAGATAATGAAAAAAGATAATATAACACCTAATTCCAGATATGATAAGAAAGGTAAAAAGGTCCGAACTAGAACACAATAACACAAAAGACCTTTAAACGTAGCTTCCTTTATTCGAAGTTACCTTACACCGATAGGAAAGATAGTTAAAATAGCTATAAACTTTTAACTAGCAGAATTAAAAGCGTAAAAAGGCGTTAAAGGATGATTTAAAAGACGAACATTACCTGTAGAAAAGCCGCAAGCTGCTAAGGCTCGAAAAAGCTAACAGCAGCTTCCTAAAAGGGCTTTAAATGCGATGTTAAAAACCGATAAAAACTGTATTACTTTAGAAGTACGAATTAGAACATGTTGGTTTACCGTATTTATAGATTGCGAAATAATAAAGAGTAATTATATTATATTAAATATAGTTCACCAACCTAAATTATCATAAAAAAGATTGCACTTTATAGCGCCGCAAACGGAGAAAGTCAGATATCCGCCTTGGATCCTAAAAAGATCAGCCGCGACAGTAATTACTTCGAGACTTTCGTTAAAGGACGAAACTATATAACGAGCTTTAATATTTTTCGATAAGGAATTGTAATATGATTTTCGAGAAATTATGATTCTACTACTTTAACGCTTTAATCGATCAAGTGATTAGCTTAATAAAGTTCATTTGATAGCCTTTTGACAAAAGAAAAATACGAAGAAATGTTAATACTTCATCGAAAATTGTAACAAATATAGGCATGAGGCCACGATATATATTCTATTAGTTGTAGAAACACAGTATAAAAAGACAAAGAGTAATAAAAAAATACGATATATCGTTGTTACAATTAAAACAAAGTTGGGAAAAATAAACGACCACTTACGATATTAGCCCTTAAAGACATAAACGAAAGCTAAGGTACCTTTATAGTACCATAAATAAAAACGATTATTACGAAAAAAACTTAAAACGAAATTACCGGATCACAACGAATAAGATTATAAGATAGTTCGTAAAGAAAGAATATCGACCGGAGTTTACCCGATTTACAACTTTTAAAGAAATAAAATTATAGGTATTACGTAAATACTTGACGAATAAACTTAAAAAAGGGTTTATAGCACGTTTTATTTTATTAGCCGGATATCCTTTGTTATATTAACAAGAAAACTCAAATTTGCGCTTATTAATCAATTCTAAATAAATAAATAATATTAAGGTTAAAAACAGAATACCTTTACATTTAATTAATAAATTAAAGAACCGCTTTTATAAATCAAACTAGTTTATAAGCGTCGACTTTAAAAAGAGATATAATGAAATCCGTATTCAACTTAGATACGAATTAAAAATATCCTTTAGAACGAAATGCGGACTTTTCGCATATTTCATTACACCTTTTGAACTTACAAACGTATTAGTAACCTTTTACCGAATAGTTAATTAGTTATTTGAAGAATACAGGGATATTTTCATCGTTTGTTACTTTAATAACATTCTTATTTACTGAAGGAATTAAAAGAAATATGTAGGATATGTTTATGAAGTTTTTTAAGCCTTATAAGATGACAATTTATTAATTAATATAAAGAAAATCAGTTCCAGATATAAAAAGTAGATTTTTAAGAAATGGTATTAAATTAAAATATATTAAAATAAAGCTTTAAAAATTCTTGCAGTGTAAGAATAGGCACCGAAATCCATAGTTAAGAAAGTGCAAACCCTTTTCGGATTTATTAATTATTATAAGAAGTTTATTCGCAACTTTAGTAAAATAGTTATATTATTATTAAACCTAATGAGAATAGGAAATAAATTCTTTAAAATAATGAAACTGTAAAAGGCTTTTTAAAATCTTAAGGATGCGGTTGTTAACGAGCTAATATTAATTATGTAGGCCCTAAGGCGCCTAGCTAAATTCGAAACCGACGTTTTGTATTAAGTTTTAAAGCAAGAAAATGGATACCGTATTAATTAAATTAACTTATATTTCATCCCTTTTACGTTTATAAATTAACAGGAGCAGAATTAAATTATACCATTTTTGATAAAAGATGTATACCTATCGTTGAGGCTTTTCGAGAATTTAAGTATTATCTTCAGGGAATCCTGTATTAACTTAAGGTATAACCGGATTATAACTATCTTACTTACTTTATTACTAACAGAAGATTAATAGGAAGATAATTACGCTACGCTGGAAATTTAATAAAGTCCGCGTTTGTTATCAAGTATCGAAAGTGATCGGAAAATAATAAAGGAAACGTATTTAACGACAACCTGAACTTAAAAGGAAAGAAATTATAGTTATTACTAAGTTTTCCATATTAGGTTAAAAGCATACTTGTAATTATAACATATAACAACAATCAAATTAACAGTTTTTAATTTAATTATAAAATTTAAAACTATAACGGTAACTTGATTTAGTACTAAAAACCGGAAGCAATATAAGTCTTAAAGGTATCATAAGATATTAAAAAGAATATATACGGATATTAATTGTATAAATACCCAGCGATCCATAAAATTCTAAAGTGACTATAGCGTATTTATTATTTCCTTGAAATAAATTAAGAATAAAGAAAGTACGATAGTATTGCTATATATGTAACAAGGCAAAAACTTGACGAGACATACTATTTGAAAGGTTAAAGCCATTATTAATTCAGAAACGATTATGGGATTTAGTTACCTTTAGTTTTATAACTAAACTTTTATTATTAAGAGGTTTAGCCATAGGCGTATATTACGATGTTATCTTTACGATTATTAACCTATTTATCGAATACTTTTAATTTCTACTACATAATAAAAATATAGATCCATAATAATTAATATACATCTTGTTGAACAATATCCTAAAAGCATACTGATTACTGTATAAACTTAATTTAAACAAAGGAATAACATTTATTTTAACATTTTAGCGACGGTCTATAACATAATTAGGCCTAAATTACAAACTATTTAACGTATTTAAACCTTACACGAACAGATTAACGAAAGGAATTAACTAAATATTAGAAGTTTACTTCCGATATTATATTAATTACAAGCAAAACGATTAGATTTAGAAGGTAGTTATCGTATAGCTAGCTTATAATACTAGCTATTAGGAAAATACTAAGATAATTCCAGTAAACACTAACTTCGGTTTTATAATAAAGCTTTGTGGGGATATATATAAAAAGGAGTTAACTAAATTTAAAGTAATTCTGATATTAAAACGATTTAAATACTGATACGCAGATACAGAAATAGAGTTTGAATTTGTACGGAAATAAAAAACAGACATTATTGCCAAAAATGTTAAAAAAAAACTAACATTGTTTTTTTTTGGAAAAAAGAGATGATTTACCTAACAACTAAAAGCATTCAAA
Organism: Monosporascus ibericus; assembly: GCA_004154915.1. NCBI lineage: Eukaryota > Fungi > Ascomycota > Sordariomycetes > Xylariales > Monosporascus > Monosporascus ibericus. Next base: position 239,992 of record QJNU01000033.1, read on the forward strand.
CTACGCGACTAAACATCACAATCAACCTTAAATATATCGTCTTATATAGAATTAATGAAGAAGATTTAAAAGGAAATACAAATTACAATTGCTAGGTAAAGTTAAACTTCATATAAAGTTTTACATTTTCTTATTCGAATTAATAGCAGATATTATCAAAAGAAATATAAGGTATAAAAAATGGCAAAAAGAGGTGCCCTAATATACAAAGAAGAAAGCGTTTTGAAAATACGAAGAAAAAACGGATTTACAGAATATTTGGTCAAAGAGAAAAAGTATCTAAATTGTGAACATACCTAAAAATCCGCCAAAAACCTTATAAACGCGCAAGGCTAATTAAAAAACCTTTACCAACAATGCTGAAAAAGCTATTAAAATTAATTTAATTTGTATCATCTTAAACCGACTAATTAATTTTATTAACCCCAGGCGAGTTGGCGGTTTTTGCAGCCCAGATAGTCATTTTAACCTTTATCTTTTTTTGTTTTTCTTTTAAGCGATTAAACCTTTCATTACTTCCGTATCTTTAATACCAAGACCGAGGATGTCGATACGCCGACGACGAGAAAGCCGTTTTTATTTTTACAGGCGGTCGAATTTATTAGCAGCAGCCTGTAACGTTTTTCGAGCTTATTTCTTTTTACGCTTTACACGATTTCTTTTTGTTAAAAAGTTTTTAATACTTCGTTTTCGATAGTCTGAAAACATTATAAGGATTACTATAATAGATATACCGAACGCATTTCGCAAGATCACGAACGACCTTGTGATTTCCGCTTTTTTTTTTTTTTTTTTTTTTTGAATTAAACAAAAAAATTTT